>CAJUYG010000893.1:79846-118072 GCA_910591675.1 Galerucella calmariensis | reverse complement strand
AAAGAAAACTCAACCTCAAAACCATAAAACTTGATGAGAACGAGATTGAATGGAGACAAGAAGTCAAGTATCTAGGTTTGACTGTGTAGACAGTTAACTCCTGTGGAACAAACACGAAAAGGAGATTACATACAAGGCAAAAATGGCTATAATGGTGTGCAGGAATCTGGCGGGAAGAAACTGGGGCTGTAACCCAAAAATTCTAAGCTGGGTGTACACTGCCATAGTGAGACCAATCATCACTTATGGAGCCATTGCGTGGAGTAGTAGAACTAGCCTATTGACGACGAGAGAAAACCTCTCCAAAATTCAAAGACTAGCCTGTATATGTATTACAGGAGCAATGAGAACATGCCCAACGGCAGCCATAAAAGTGATTCTCAGCCTCACCCCTCTACATATGGTGGTGGAAAGTGTTGCAGAAAGAACAAGATACAGACTAAGTAGAGAGGGAATCATTAAAAAAAACCACCTCCTCACTTCTTAGAAATCAGACAACCTGGGACATGCCACAAGACGGTATGATGAAAAAACAAAAAAGTAGTAAAAAAACCCAAGTATCTTTCACTATTTACTATTTACACTATTTCATTAGCGTCTAGCCGGTGTCATGTCATAGCATGGCTCCCGAACGAGAGCTTATTTACCCGACTCGGCACCAACGTTGTCAAATGTAATTTATTGGAATCTCTGCACTCCCCAAATT
The DNA here is from genome assembly GCA_910591675.1 of Galerucella calmariensis. Classification (NCBI taxonomy): domain Eukaryota; kingdom Metazoa; phylum Arthropoda; class Insecta; order Coleoptera; family Chrysomelidae; genus Galerucella; species Galerucella calmariensis. The sequence goes on along the minus strand of CAJUYG010000893.1, from coordinate 117,366 downwards.
TAGTAGTTGAGGTGCGCATGCGTCCAAGCAATCTTTAACCTTCTATTCGATGTTATTGAATGTAAGCAGATTAGCCCAGTTGATAGGATACTGAGCTTACCATCCAGAGGTTGTAGGTTCGAAACCCGGTTAGGACCTGGGTTTTTTGTTTTTTATTTATTTTCTGATATTCACATATTTACTTCAATATTGTTATGTTACTACTAAATTTGACAACGTTGGCGCCTATCGTTCATCTTCGGGAGCCATGCTATGTCACCGGCTAGACGCTAGTCAATATTTCAGCGTAAATTGAATACAAGTGGTTGCGTGCGCATTTCCAGTCAACTTGCATGCAAGAAATTGGAACATGTTCTATTTTCTTGTAACAATAATAATACTAAACTTGCGCAGTAGAGTTGCCCAAATCGGATTTTAAGGTTATGTACGGCTAGCCACAAATATAAATAATATATATAAATTTATTTTGTAGCATGCCCTTGAGTTGTGTTGAAAACTTAAAAATGTCATGGTTCCATGCAGGAGCAAGTAAAATTGCAAACTGAATTGTAGATATGTTTATATGCTGTGAAACATAATGATTATAAAGATAAACATGCTGGATATGAAAAAAAATAAAGCTTAGCTAACACATTAAAGAAAAGCTTCTTTCTTTCAAGTCGATCAAATCGTCGATATTATTTATTAATGAAATAAATATCCATTTAATGTATAATCTGTAGTAGTGCCCGTTGATTTATACCTGGCACTGAAAACAACTTGCTGTTAATAGCATATTTCTCTCGTAAATGGGAGACATACGTTAATCACCAGGAAACAGACTGGTCTGGCACTCTGAATGTTTCTATCAACGGATTGGCTCCCAACAGTCGATAAAGAAGGAAGAACAACTACAATAATATTTAAACCAAGAGACATTGGTCCAAAGCAGTATCTTAAAAGAAATTACTTGATTAATTATTAAATATTGTCAAAGCAAAAACTTTGCAGAGGGTATAAAACGAACCCTACTACTAAGACTTGAACGTTATGGTTGAAATTTTCACAGATAATGTATTTCTGTGGCCTTTTTGTTCGATATTGATACGGCAGATAGAGGAAGGTTGCCTAAATCGTACCACTTTTTACATTTTTTTTTATTTTCTACCTTATATTAAATCCCTGTGCAAAAGCACCATAACCCTAAGAAGTATTGGTTATTTAGACAGGTTAATCTAATTTTTAGTCACTTATATTGTGGTAATTTTTGCAAGGTAATACACTTTTTGTCAAGTGATGCAATCGGTACGATTTAGGAAACCATCAATTAGCCTCCAAAACAGGAAATCGTGCACAATAACTTAGACAGCAACCGCACACTCACCAAACTTTGTCTCGCCACTACGACCAAGCACTAGTTGCTAGTATCGCCGCTCGAGCTCTGTAGTCACTTTATTTCTAATTAAAATTAAGGTGGTACGAATTAGGATGCGGTACGACTTAGGCGACTCTCCTCTAGCTGGCGCCGTGACTAAGTTGAGTTCACAAGCTCGAATCTCTCTGCGGCCTCATGGTTTTTTGTTTAATTTGTTATAATATACTAGGCGCAGCTATGAAGATGAACCACAAAAGTAAAATAATCTGCAAAATATATGTATATATGTTTTTTTATAGATAATGCAAGTATTATACACTCGGTACATAAATTCTTCGTTTATTGTGTTTTGATTTCAATAAAACAATCTGACTTATTCCAAACCCAACCAAATGTAGATAAAACCATCTAAAAATGTTTTAAAACATTCTCAAAATAAATTTTACTGTTCGAAGATAAGCAATATTGAATTCTCTAAAAATAACTGGCTAGTGATAAGAATAATACCAGTACTTTTTTTTAATGTGAATACATTTTTCAGTTTCAATAAATTGGATAACTTTACAGTTAAGAATAAAATTAACTGTATTCGATGTACGCTATACAATATCTATTGGACCAAATAACTAGTTAATAATATATAATTTCCATAATCTTATCAAATAACTGAAATAAAACAAAACATGTAAAACATAAAATGCAAACATTTGTGAGTCTATCGTAGCACAACTTTGTCAGAATTATTTCATAGTTGTCGCTGGCAATCCAATGTGGAAATTTTTCGAGAAGGGGAAGAAAAAATATTGCTTGCATTCACAAGTAAAATCTCATCTCCCGTTAGTACCCAAACATAGAGCATTGTATTTGCCCCCCGGCTAGACTCTTGAGCTGCATATCAGTAACGATTTGAAGATGAAGGCTTTCAAAAATGAAGCTGAAAGGCAGTCAAACCTAAAAAATGTGTACATTATACACTGAAAACCCAGTCTCCAAAAATTTTACACATTTTAAATGCGGTTATCTCGGGAACTTACTTATCCATTTGATTTGGATGATTTTTTTTGTAAATTGTGGGTCAATACTGTAGTTGAAATTTTAAAAAAGTATATGGGGTGCATAAAAAATGTAAAGATGTTTTTTAAATCCGGTAAATTTGTTGTTTTACGGCTTTAGGTTGAAACATTTTTTCTATCGTTCTTTATCTAGTAATCCCAAGGCGCATGGCTTTGGACCCTTCAAAAAGTGATAATATTAAATAATAGAAATGACAATCAATTATTTGGTTACCCTTCCCCTTCTTGAATAACTTGTGCGCGTTACAAAGTATTGGATATTTTTCAAGAAGTGGAAGGGTGATTGCATTTATGTATATTCATTACTTATAGTGCACATCAGAAATCAGACAACCTGGGACATGCCACAAGACGGTATGATGAAAAAGTATAACTTTTCAAAGAAATTCGTTACGGAATTAAGCAACAAGAAGGAATGGTATCCAAATACCATTACCAGACTTGGATAGAATGCCATTCAATGGTACACAGACGGCTCAAAAGCAATAGAAGGAACTGGGATAGGAGTGTTCTGGCCAGCAACCAAACACTCTGAAAGCTTGTGAAAAACCCCAAGTATCTTTCAAGCGAAAATCCATGTCGTAAGAAAGTGCGCCCAGTTCAATATTGATAAAGGATACAGAACACAAAGGATTATCATAATGTCGGATAGTCAAGCAGCCATTAAAGCACTGAGCTCTTGCGTAATCAGTTCCAAAATGGAACTGGGAATGCCTAGACAAACTCAATGAATAAAAGGAAATGAAATAGCAGACGAACTAGCAAAGAGGGCGACCGAAATACCTTTCTGGGGGCCTGAACCCTTTTGCGGAATTAGCCCCAATGTAATATTTGAAGAAATAGATAGAGCCGAAAAAAAGAGAAGATCTGACCATTGGAAAGATCTAGTAGTGCTTATACAATCAAAGACTCTTCTGAGTGATTACAACCTGTTGAGATCAAATGAATGTATAAGTCAAAGTAAAACTGCGCTAAGAGCTTTAACAGGGATCCTAACGGGACATTGTCGCCTGAATGGGCACCTGAAAAAGCTCCAAATAGGGGAGGAAGAAGAATGCAGATTTTGTGGCATGGAAAAAGAAATCTCCATCCACATACTTTCCAACTGCACAGCACTTCAGAATCCTAGAGCACAGCACCTAGGAGATTACTGGATAGAAGAGGAATATTTACCTAAGTTGAAGCCTGCAGACATCCTAAAATTCCTCCGGGAAATAGGACTAAATGAACTACTAGTTTCTGAGACTCTCCTCAGAAACTGAGTAGAAGTAAGGGGGCACAATAGATCTTTTAGGTCTCAGTGAATGTCACCCCAAAATACATATATACATACAACGTGCACATCAAGTTATTCAAGAAGGGGAAGGGTAAATTCAATGATGGATTCCTATTAGTTGAAGGGGTCCAAATCCATGCGGCTTCTTTATATATCTTGGATCTGTTTTAACGTAGATCCGTGATTCGACACATTTACTTTTAAACACCCCGTAGGTGGATGCTTCCAAACATAGGTACTGAACAAACAACTATTTGCGTTGCCAGACTAATCTTTTTTCGTATCTTTTGTTTTTGATGTGTTTTTACTAGAAAGTTCTTCTTTCAAGACAGGCCTGGTATAGATGTCCTTACCTGATGAATTATTTAAGTATTTGCTACATAAATAAACAATAACAATATTTCACGGCTATTTTATTTAAAACACAACTATAAATAAATGTTTAATTAATTGTAAACATTACATAGAAAAAGTAAAACTTGTAATTTGTTATTATCAGTACCATAAATTCTTCTAAATAGATGGTGGACATTCTGGTCAAGGTTTTTATTAAAAACTTCCATCAAGGTTCGACTTGAAAATATTGAAAATGATCAAACTGAATAAACAGAAAAAAATAACATTAATCGTGGTGGTAGTGGTTGAATGATAGGAATTACATCCAATTATATTTATTAGCACGTACTTAAACTGTGCAAATTATGTCAACACACCTAACTGATGAAGGCTACTTCGTCAGAAACACGTGTTTTGAGTATTAAAATCTTCTGTGTAATTTTTGTAGGTTACTTTTTACCCTTGGTTAAAAGCAAATTTATTTTCCTTTTTTTGCACTTTTTTTAGAGGTTGTTGATTTCTTGCAGTTTCTGACGACAAAAAAAACTTTTTTTAACTGCTTCTTTCCATTTGGAACGGTAGTTATTCCACTCGCTTGTTGGTACATTCAAATTAGAGTTTTTGGAGGCGTTAACTGCATCTTCTGGGGACTGGATTGACCACGCAATTCATTCTAAATTCGTCTTTAGGACTTAAATCGTGACTGTATGAAGGATCGTCCAACAATTTGAAGTTTTATTGCTTTAAAAACTCAATTGCTTTTCGAGCTGTGTGGGAACTTGAGTTTTCTTGGTGGGATAATTCTTCTTTGATCAAAACTTTCGACAAACAAATCTGTACTAATCAGCAGATAGAGTTCATATAATTACCCTTTTGGTGTGCGTCATCGATTGTTGATGTCCTTCTAACACATGACGTTGTAAGAAATGGAAAAAAAGGTCTGTGATTAATCCTTATCAAAATATCTCAATAATGAACCTATCAAATGTATTACAAACGTTAACTCTAATCTTCGACTTGGAAAATTTAATTATTTGATGTTTAGATTACGCGCAAGCGCGACCTATCGATCGGAAGAAATTACATTATTCAAAATAGGATGTAGACGTACCTTTCGTAGCGGCAATGTGTCTTACATCTTCTAATGTTCCACTGACAGTTCTCGTCAGGTTCGAACTTTGTTGTTTACGGGCAATTATTATTTTTGAAAAGTGAATATTAATCTTATTGTTATTTATTTATCAAACGATGATGCACGCTATTATATGAACTATACAGTTCTTTGATTTCCCGCTGTTAATTTTTTTTATAATAGTTTAATAAATATGATTTTCATGTGTATGTTTGTTTTGTTTCAGCTTACGGTAAAGTGTTCCTAGTTCGAAAACGCGGCGGTTTTGACGACGGGCGTCTATACGCGATGAAAGTACTGAAAAAAGCAACGATAGTTCAAAAGAAAAAAACGACTGAACACACTAAAACTGAAAGACAAGTGCTCGAGGCCGTCCGAGACAATCCCTTCCTAGTTACCTTACACTATGCCTTCCAAACGGATGCCAAATTACACCTCATATTAGGTAAGTTTTTTATAAATTTATTACTACCGTAACTTTTTTTATCCAATTCCGCTATCAAATGTGACACTTTAAATCACTCCTTGACGTTAGGTAACGTCACATTTTTCATAACCTTCATATATCATTTATGAAAAGTAGTTATGTAAAGACTTTACGTAACTGTTTAAGTTTCATCGAGAGTTTCATAGAATAATTTATTAATTAGGTACTGTCAAAACTGACAATTATTTCATTATTTAAACTGACAATTACCCCATTATTTTAATTCAATAGTTTTTTGAGATTTATAAACATTCAAAACAACATTATTAAGAGGACACAGTTATTTAAAGTAAGTCAATTTTCTGGGTGAATACTTCATAGTAACAATACTTCTAACACCATTTGAATCCACTTTAATATTACCGTTGTAATTGAAGATTTTATTAAATATTATAAAAGCGCGGAATTAGATAAAACGTTGTACGTAAACACGTTATGAAGAGAGCGACATTGTTCAACTCGCATAATTTGCAAAACTCGCTAGCGCTCGTTTTGGCAAATATTACGCTTGTTGAACAATATCGCTCTTTTCATAACTAATTACATAAATAACTATTATTTCATTGGTGTACCATATTTTGTTAAATGTAAATAGCTGGCGGGGTCAAAAGGGTGTTGAACACCGCTAAAAATACATAATAGATAAAAATAAATGATTTTAATTGCGTTACCTTTTTACGTTACACATTTTAGAGCAAATTTTCAAACATTTCACCCTGTAAATTTCATCGTATGCACTTTTGTATACAGGGTTATTAATATCGGGTGGATGAAGTGAAAATAATGTTAAAAGTTCAAATACCTTTTTGTAATACAAGCATTCGTTTCGAAGTTGAAGACATCTAAAGCCACGTGAAGTTTGCCAACTGACTTGCGCAGAAACCAAAATCGGTCTTGTTTATCTATGTCTTCTCGTTTCATTCCGTTGACCTTCCATGCCAACAGCAATTATATAATTGACATTTAAGGTTGTGTTTGAAACAATCATTTACTCTTTACTCTCGAGATTTTTGAATATTTTAAGACGATTAGCTAGTTTATCTGTGAGTGTTGTGTGTTTTATTTGATCTAAAAACACGTATTCTAAAAAACTTGTTTGTGTTAAAGGAAAAATTATCCATTGTCAAGTCCGTTACGCTACTGATTTAAAGTAGAATGTCACTTTACAATATGACGCTGGTTTTGACAACAAATTCGCACATACGACTGCCACTTCACGTGGCTTCTTCTGATGTGAAACGCGGTTTAATTAAAACGAAATCTTGTCTATGAAATTTTCGGTTTGGAAGAAATTTGAATTTTAGATCGGAGTGTTTGTAGAGGAATATTCTCAATATTCTGAAAAAGTAAACATTTAGTCACTATTTATTGGTAATTGTGCTGTTTCAATACTGCTATAAAGGATTATGACGCCAAATTAGTACGTAAAATGTCATTTATCTACGATCACCTTTAACATTACGCATTTACGAACCAAAAAGAATGTGTGACAGTAAATTTGACATAAGTGTCAGACATAGTGAAAAATATTTGTTACTTTAAAAGAAGACAAATTACCCAATGTTATAATTGATAATTTAAATAATTGTCCTTATTTCACTGTAAATATGAATTTAAATAATTAGAATTAGTTGTGTATATATTTGTTCATAGAATAGTTATTTTCCTAACAAGTGCGGAAAGTGATACTTTCCCGCACGCGACTGCAGTTGACCCGAACGACGCGGAGCGGAGTTCGGGCAAGCGGCCAAGTGTGGGAAAGACACTTTACGCATGAGTTAGGAACATTATTTTTTCTACGACCGTATAAAAAAAGTGTACCAACCCAATTTTCAAATATATTTTATTTCAACATACATATACAAAATTTTAATCAAAAACTATTAATTATTATAGATATTATAAACACAATTTGTTGCATTCTGTAAATTACTTAAAATTGCCAGTCCAGTGGAGTTATTTGGTGTTAACTGGTAAGTAGATGACGTCGATGAGGATGGCATCGGCTGCAGCTTACATAAAGATGACGATGAAGGTGACGGCAACGGTTTTAAGTCATACATTTAAAGAATGTACAGGGTTATATCAAAATATCTTCATTATTTTATATTTTCAAAAAACTAAAAATGCAACAAAAAGCTGGAAAAGATGGACTATTTCGTAAATATTTATTTACCTGTTGTAACAATAGTTATAACTTTCGAAGTAAAAAACTATTCAGAGCACATTTTTTTTTATTTTTTTCTCCATGTGCTCGATACATTTTTGTATGACACTCGTTGCGAAAAATGCACTCGCTACGCTCGTTCCTTGCATTTTCGCAACTCGTTCGCAAAAGTATAACTTCACGCACTTGTATCATAAATACTTATCTATTTTTGTAAAGGTTGGCCAAAAAAAAAACTTTCGTCATTTCCACGCATTTAAAACAAAGTTTCTTTTAAACGCACCGGTAAACATTTTGATTATTTTGTTTGTCTAATAATTCGACTACCGTCACTTTACTACGAATAAAACGAACAACAAAATGTTAACTTGTAACTCAACGATATGCTAATTCGAACTAAACACAACTCTTAGTGGTTGGTTATGCATTTTTACTCGGAACTGTTTTCAATCGCCGATAAATATTTCTTTGAAAAACGGCTGCCATCGCTCGATTCGTAACTTCTAAATGGATGGAGATAAACATTTTTTTAATACTATTACTTTCTTATTTTATCCGAAGAATAATGAAATTGTGGGTATAATTTTGGGAAGAAATATACATATAATTGTCACACAGATAAATAAAAACACTCTTAGATGTCAAAGGTAATAGTTAATACTAATATAACGCCTCACAGGGACCGTTCGCTATAAAGCTATAAGAAGCAGCAACTACTTCACTGGCTATATGCCACGAAGGACATTGAATAATTACACTTTCAAGTTGAACGGGGCTGGTATATCACTTATATTACCGCTGACCTAACCATAAACGAAAAATTAGAGTATTTCAGGGGTAGTTGCCCTTTTAGGCAATATACACCCTCTAAACCCAATAAATTTGGGTATGGGGGAAACCAAAATAACTAGTCCGATAAGCAAGTAAACATTCAGTATCCACCTAAAAGAATTTTCGTAATTTTTCATCGATTTCAATTATTTATACGCCAAATTGTATTAGAACAAACTTCAGAATAGTTTCCCAAAAATGTTGATATACTTTGGCAAGTTTATCTGAAACCGTGAAAGGAATGCAGTCGAAAACGTTCGACATTGCCACGTTTAACTATAAAAAAATAGAAGAACTGATTATGTAGTGATAATAATTATAAATGGGTCTTTTTATTATTAACAATATTAAAAATATGATTAAACGTTAATTTCATAATGTACTTGTTTCCTTGGATTTATTCTATTAACATTATTTTCCAATTTATGAATATTAAAAGAGAACACTTTTCCAAATTTGTTATGGGATTCTTAAAGCTCTGGCAACGTTGTACGAAAACCATAATGACCACACCCTCCGATTACATAATTGGTGATTTTTATCGACCAGGTTACTTCTTATTGGAAAGCGCGTGCGTATGTTCTTCCCTCTCACTTCGTCAATTGACTGATATTGATTTATCCAGTGGTGTTCGTATTGTCAGTTACCTTTGTAATTTCAGTTTTACTTGGTAAAATAGGTACCGTACGCCATTTGTACGTTTGACAGATATACGCCATGTTTTTCCTCGCCTCTTACCGACGCCCCGTAGCTACAGATAAACTTGCCAAACTATAGCTTATTTATACCGAGTGAAAAAAAAAATCATGTGTTTGTAGTCCAATATCTCAACACCCTGTGGAACACTTTGGGAAATCTGTGGAATGTACGCTTAGACCATTCTTTTCACCACCTTTCAGTTTTCATTTCACCTTGATATCTTGATTTCTTTTGAAAATACAGGCGAAATTTTTTTTTGTTGGTGAGTGTATATTACAGACTAAATAAGTTTCAATAAAAATCCAATAATTAATTACTTATTTTTGTCGAACAGCTTATATTAAAATTAATCTAACTGTTTAACCCACGTGTGATTGTGATTTTATTTATTGTTTACACTGTTAAAAATTTGTTCTTAATATTATGAAATTTTGTGGCGTTTCCGACAAGGTCATTTCGATTAGCAAACTGAAAATTTAATGTGTTTTTAATAAGGTGTACATTTTATGAAGGACGACACGGGATCGTTCAACGTGTTTTATTAACAATATTATTTTGAAAACAGGAGATTGTTAATAAATATTTTTTGTTATTTATTATGAATTTGTTAGGCAAATGTTTAAAATAGAATTAGACAATACCAAATATACAGTTCGTAACAATTGTACGCATATAAAATGTTGTAGTTTCGTGAAATTGGTTTGCATCTTAATAGTTAGGAAGGCGAGGTCGCTAAATGGCGAGCGCCGTCGAGACCTATCAAAATCGAAAGATAAAGTAATTTCGAAAAGAAAAGCTCGTATGGTTAAAACCATTTTAGCGGTGGGTATGGCGTGTACTGTTTTTCAAAAACTTGGGCATTCTCTAGCGCGTCAGATATTCATACCAAGTATGCCCCAAGTGCCTCTGATAACATCGGTATGTATAATAATCTGCCGGTTTGCGTGGTGGGGGTGGGGGTAAAAAAAATTCACTCTAGCGCGTCAGATTTTCGGAAGGGGTGCATATTTTCTTAATCTGACAAAAATGTTGGTGGGTTCTCTTAATCTGACCGAAAAAGGTTTTTTTGTTTCTGGACGGCATATTTCTGTGAAGCGCTCAGTCTGTATTACATGTTCATGGCACATTCCTCTTTTTTGCTTCATTTCGCTTACGGTACGTCCAAAAAACAATTTGAGGATCAACAGGCCATTGAATAATATAAATAAATGAAACTGTACATGTTAATAATACTTTTGTATACAGATACGCGTAACTTTTTCCGAGTCCACGAAAATTGTCGAGAAGCTTTAGAAAAAAAAATTTGAGATATAATGGAAGTTACATAACTTAATCGTCGTTGTTCCATATCAATTTTTTTAACACCCTCCGTTTTCTCAAAAACTCAAAAACGGGAGTTTTATAGTTTATTTCTTAATGTCTGACAGCACAGTAGCCTCATTAAATATTCAAATGGAAATGTATCTCTTACAGAGTGATCCTAAGAATTTTACGAATAAATACTAAAATTCCAATGCAAAACAAGTAGGTGTCTGTATTGGTTATCTATACATCCCTGTTTCAGCTCAAAATACAATATGGTAATAAAACTGAACAATGCCAGATAAACGATAAACATTGCGGCAGTGGCGGAGATTACGATATTAGCTCATTTTGCTACATTCATTACACTGTATTTTCGGATATATCGTAAACACTGGCGTCTCCAACATATTATTTGTTCGTTGTCGATTAGCACTGATTTGCTACTTTGCTTCTCCCAAGTAAAATTTAATTTGTGTAATATTTTCCACAAAGTTTTTCTCCCTATGTCAGGCAAATTCTCGTCCTCCTTCACCATTCTTAGAATTATGTCAAGGGTTGGAATCTCTTTTAAAATATAATTCATGTATTTTTCGTCTTATTGAATTTTGAATCAAGGTCAAGTGGTTTTCTTCCAGTTGACTTTTTAGGTTGAGATATATTTCTATTTTTCCTCTCTCTTAGAAGCCTGTAAATAGTAGATTCACTAGCTCCTGTCATATTGGAACATGTCGAAACTATATTTTAACAGTAGCAGCCGGCATTTGATGTACAACAGCATCATGCACATTTAACACTACAGTCTTCGTTTGTAAGCTAAGCACGCTCTTACACTTTACTGGGGTGAAACTTGAAGACATTTTTCACAACACAGTTAACACTTATGGAACGTAACCGACTCTGAGCAAAACAAATTATACAAATTTGGGCGAGACCAAGTTTCACCGTATATACATGCAAAATTTCTAAGTAGTCATTAGGATACTTCCTAGTAGGACCCTATTGTAATGTTTCTTGGAAATGCCATTATCAACATTTCGAAAATTATAATTATCTGGAATATGAATTGATAAATGGTTTGTTAATATGTCTCCCAAGAATTGACCTGCGCCAAATTCTCAAGATAATTAATGAAATATTCAATCAGAATAGTTGCGTTACAAGATTATTTCAAAAATAATGTATTGTTTTAACTGTATGTACTCTACAAATGTATGAAGGTCAGTTAGTTGTTTCAACTGACCTGCTATGTCCGCACAATCCCCTTATACTTAAACCTTCCTGTGACTTAAAACTTTGAGTTGATACCTTCGAGGGCAATGACCAGTTAGTAAACAAGTTACTGACCTTAATTACTGATTAATTAAAAACCATCTCAGGTCACCGTTAACTCCCCATCTTGAACTTGTTTTTTATTATAATAAATATTTTTTTTAGTATTATTACAGATTCCTGTAATATTGTCGTATTTAATAAAGCGCGTTACCAATATATATCGCTGAATAAGAATTACTCTAACGCTTTATAAGTTCTGAAAAATATTTTTCAAAAATAGTGACCGTTCAACTAAGAAGCAACAACTACTTCCCGGACTATAGACCCCGACGGCTATTGAATCCAAAGTCATACGGGGTTGATGTATCTACAAGATATTTTTTCTTTTACATCTCGATTACTTTTTGGGAATGATTTTAAAAATATTTATATTTTGGGACAATAAAAAATAATCAGTAAATAATAGAAACTAGAAATTCCAAAACCCCTGTATACGTTGCATCGATTATTGATTTTTCCATTAAGCAGTTCTAGTCAGGAGAGACGTATGAAATATTGTTGCAATATTCCCAATGATAATTGAACAAATCAAACAGATATTATTATCACCTAGATAATATTTATCAACAGACACAGGTCGGTGAGAATTTTTCTTGCTTCTTTGGCGGGGCTGCTATTATTTAAATCAATTATTATTTTTAATTTATCAGCAGCATTTGATTAAAGAAATCAAAATTGAATGGAAAAAATTGAAATTATACTGGAAAAATTGTATTCTAAAAAATATATCGAAATTTCAATAACAACAAATCGTAATTTAATTTTTTAAATATAAAATTTATAAATACAATCGATATTGAAACAAGTCATAATTTAATGAAAATCAATAAAAAATTTAAATTATTTTTATATTACTATGTATTAATAAAAAGAATTGGAATTTAATTAAAATAAATATTAATTTAATGAAAAATATCAAAATTCAATTTTAAAAAATCGTAACTAATAAAAAAATTTAAATTGGAAGAAAAATCGTAATATAATTGAAAAAAAATATAAATATAAAAAGACGTAATTTGTTGAAAAAAGTCTCAATTCAATTTTAAAGCGTGAAAATTTATTGTAATGAAATTAAATTCAATACTCTAATCGTAATTTAGTGGTAAAAAATGTAATTTAATTTGAGAAATTGAAATGTAATCAAAAGGATCGAAATTTAATGAAAAAGTATCAAAATTTTATTAATAAAATCATAACTAATGAAATGAATTGGAATTGGATACAAAATAAAATCAAATAAAAATATCCAAAAAGAATGGAAATTTTATAAAAAAAAAAACGCAATTTGCACAGAAATCGAAAAATTGAAGTTTAGGAAGAGGAAATGTGATTTTATTAAAAAAAATTGAAATTAAAAAAATCCCAATTTGATAAATCAAAATTCCATTCCATAGTACTTTAAAGATTAAAAATTTCACAGGTGATAAATTCAATATTTTTTATTTTACATATTTTATATTATTTTCAAATAATAATGACTTTTTATCATTTACGATGTTCATATAATAAAAAGGTCATGATCAACTTGAACGGTATTGGAATTCAATTCTTTACATTTTTGAGTACTCATTGTACGTGCTTAAATGCCGAATATTTTTGGCAAACCGTTTATAAAATCGAGGTCAGTAGAATAAATATACATGTAATTATTTTAGTGGTTGTAATAGAAGATAATATTACTCTATTGAAAGTTACTTCTTTAAAAATATAAAATATAAACTAACAAATTAATGGACCGTAATATTAGGTTTACCAACATCTTATTGTGTTGGTATTGCAGGAACAACTAGTTTCACACTTTATGTACAAATTAATTGGATATATTGTTATCGTTGTTTTTTTTAATGTCTGCTCGTTTTGCAACCAAGTTTATTACCTTATTTATTACTCGTAAATAAAAATTTAGCACGTGTTGTGTAATAGGCTTTGAAATTGGTCTAAAACAAAAGTGATTTCGATCGGTTTCTGGATGGTTTTCAGAAGATATATGATGAAATTTTGGTAGTGTCTATGCGTAACCATTTACTTTTATGTTGCGTCTTCTACTAGAAAATAGTTGAAACTATAAATGAATCCTCGAGTGAAGAACCGGACCAACGAAATTGACGTTACCTTTTAAATTAGGTAACTGCAAGACAATTATTTTCCACAAAAAATGTTCTATATTCTATACGCATCATAGAAATTTGATAAAACTTTTTCCTTCTTCAAAACGAACATTCAGTATTACCTATATATACAGGGTGTTTTCAAAGGACACTTACAACGTTTGCATGTAGATACCTCTTGTAAAAATGAGACAAAATGATTAGGATTAAGGGGTTCAGGGGTTGTTTTTAAATGTGAATGGGTATATTTTGATGGAAAAATATTATTCAATTTTTGATCCAGTGGTGTACATTTGGAAGAATATGTTAACTTTCCCCTCCCATTTTTTACGCCACTGACATTTGAAGCAATTTCCATTCAATTTTGTATTCCTCAATGGTTTTCACGGGAAAAACGTATAATCTTTACGTATCAAAAAATTTGTAGTTTTCAAGATATTCAATGATTTCATGAAGTCTGCAAGATCACTTTTTAATAATTAATTTAAAAAAAATGTTCTCTTGTATTTTTTTCAATAACTACCAAGTACCTATGGTTGGAATATGTAACAGGAACTAATTTATGAAACAGCAATGCATCTAAAACATTCGGAGAAGATTGTTGAAAATATTTTTGTCCAAACTTGCGATTTTATTTTAAAAAAATAGAAAGAATTTCGATGATAAAACGTTGCAAATTATGTATAAATGTAAATGGACAAAATTTTGAACATCTCTTGTAATTTGTTGGATGCTTAATTCTTTTAATAATGAAATTAAAAGTTTGCACAAATATCTTCAACATTTTTCTCCAAATTTTTTAGATACATTGCTGTTTCATAAATTAGTTCCTGTTGCATATTTCAACGATATGTACTTGGTAGGTATCGAAAAAAATACAAAAAACTTTTTTTTCAATAATTGATTATTAGAAAGTGATCTTGCAGACTTCATGAAATCATTAAATATCTTGAAAATTACAAATTTTTTCAAATATGAAGGTTATTCATTTTTTACATGAAAGCCATTGAGGAATACACATTTGGATAAAAATTGCTTAGAAAGTCAGTGGCGTGAAATATAGGAGGGGGGAAAGGTAACAAATTCCAAATGTACACCACTTTAGATCAAAAATTGAAAAATATTTTACATTTAAAAACAACCTGCCAAATGTCAAATCAATTTATCCATCCATTTTAAAGTTATCGAATTAAAACATTTAATTTTTCAAAACTTTAACACCCTGTATTTCGAAAAGAAAATGTGCTGGACCCCTTAATCCTTATATCGTTTTGTCCGATTTTACGAGGAATCTACATGCAAACGTTGTAAGTGTCATTTGAAAACACCCTGTATATAATAAGAACAATTCTGGGTCCAGCGAAGATCAGAAAGCAGAAATATAAAACGAAATATTGAAAGAACTGAATGGGGATGATATAATATAAATTTTGATCGTATTGCTCCTACGCGTCTAAAGAGTTTTCACTTGAAAAAATGGATAAATTTCTATAAATCAGTTTAACGAAAAATGATATTTTGCATGACTTTGGAAAAACTTTATTATAATTGATGCTTATTTATGTACATATCAGTTTAATTACCATCTTCTTCATTGCGATTAAAAATAAATTATTCCTGTGAAATTACATTCGACGCGAAACAATTTTAAATTCTGGTTAGAAAAGAGAAAGTTTAAAATTATGAAAGTTTTATCGTTCACTTTCACTGTTAAATATCGCGACATTTCATCTGAGGATACCACCAATCGAAATTATGTTTTATTTATTTACTTTTTTTAACAAACAATTTTAATCATGTAACAAGACGGAAGTATTGCCAAAAATTTTAATTATTATACTGATTTTGAATAGAAATTACTAGCAAATACAGGGTGTTTCTAAATTCATGCGACGAAATTCAGGAGGTGATTGCTCGTATCCACATTGCCGACTTACTAGCCAGGAAAGCAGCCTTCCAAAAATTCTTTCATTGGTCTGTCGGCGTCGGCTATGATTGACCTATTAAAGGAACACTCCCTCGAAAAGTTTAAGGGTAGATGGGACGATGTAGAAGGTTGCAGGATTGCCAAGGAACTGCTGCAGTATCCGGACTGCAAAGTAGCCAAAAAATACGTGACTATGAACAGACAGAACCTTCGGACAGCCACGGGTATTCTGACCGGTCACTGCCACCTACGAAAACACCTCTACAGACTGGGTCTGTCTGACACTTCACTTTGTAGAGGATGTGAACAGGAAGATGAGACTGTCGAACACATTCTTTGTGAATGTGCGACACTCTCTCAATTTAGGTTTTCTGTATTCGACGAGTACAGGCTAACAGAAGCCAGCATGAGGGAGCTTACTTCCGGCGACGTTATCGCCTACTTCAAACAAGTAGGCTGGATGACGAGCTAGAAGGAAGTCTGAACCTCAGAAGGATGCACAATGGGCCAATTGTGGCCCAAGGGCTGTGGGGTAAACCACCCTTTAAAATCTTACAGATACAGACAAGGGTGATATTTCGGAAAGGGGTGGGTTGAGAAAATTTTGTTATAGGTAAGACCCATCTTAATTTCATTGGTTTAGAAACACCCTGTATATGGGAAAACAACAATTCCTTGCAATTGCTTAAATAATTTATAACATCAATGGGGCAATTTAAAGAGGATAGCATAATTAAATTGAGGTGGATAGTTTTCGATATTCATGTGCCGATTCCTCCTGATGAATTTGAGTAAAATGTGATGGGTGTCATGTAGAAAAACAGTCGAAGCAGACATTTCAGATTTTTAATTTATTCAGTTAGGACCTTTCAGCTTAGCACGGCAGCATAAATCAATGTCTCTAATAACAGTGACGGCAATCAACAAAAAAAAAGAGTGATTTTAATTCAATCTTATTTGAATCAGGTGTTGTTTGTTGGGTTCAAGAAAGTTTGCACAATTACATGAATAAGCAAAACTCTGCTAAATACATAAATAAACAAGATATCGGTTATCGTTTAACCTACAAAAAGTTGGGTTTTTATAAACGATCGTTATTGTTTTATCGCTATTTTAATTTTCTTCGACTTATAAAATCGTTATAAGGTCGTACAATAATGGAATTATATTACTTGGTATCTTTTTTTTGAAAATAATTTATGGAATAATCATTCACTGTATGGTGTAACAGCAGGAAAGAAAGGGATGGCTATTCGTTTACCACTACCAAACTTTTAATCCGAATTTATTAAAAATAACAATTTGCAAATTTTTCAATATTGTTTACCACTAATCCATTTCAAATTATAAGAATTGTTCTTTTCCCTTCCCCTTTCTAATGTATGTTTCAAATAACGCACATTATGTGCATGCCATTAATTTCAAGAAGGGGAAGGAAAATAACCTTTCCAATAACCCTTCTGCCTCAAAAACTTACTACCCATGCGTTTTTTTATACTATATACCTTCTTCAATCATTTTTCTTTCACTCTCAGTAGGAGAGCTGGCACCAATTTTTGGGTAGGTGTTTAAGGCAATCAGAAAGCTTGTCACATGCCTCCTATTATACCCCAACACGGAGCTGCAGACCTGGCTGGTGAGTAGTGGTGCTAAATCGGGCGTGCATAAATTCGACGCTAAAATTTCACTTAATCTTTTTCTCACTTTATGTACCTGCTTGTAGACCTTTAAATTCGACGATAGGTACCTCTACTAATCCTTCTATCTGTATTATTTTGTTGTTGACCCAAAATAACACGGACAACTGACACAGATCAAAAATAGAAACAGAAAATAAGAAATAGAAAACTAAAAAAAGACAAGAAAACCCAGTCCCAAACCCGGTTGATCAAAGTGTAACTTTGTATAAATATATCAGAAAATAAGAAATAGAATAAAAAAAAAGAAAACCCAGGCCCAAACCCGGTTGATCAAAGTGTAACTATGTATAAAAATATCAGAAAATAAGAAATAGAAAACTAAAAAAAAACAAGAAAACCCAGGCCCCCCAAACCCGATTAATCAAAGTGTAACTATGTATAAAAATATCAGAAAATAAGAAATAGAAAACTAAAAAAAGACAAGAAAACCCAGGCCCAAACCCGGTTGATCAAATATAAGCTTAATCCTTCAAGGACATAATCCTTCCGACACCGTCCAATTTGAGGCCGCCCGCTAAATCAACCATTAAATTTTCAAATATGTTTTATTATTTTTCTTTAAAACATGTTTGAGGCAATATCCCAGACGATTTAGTCGAGGATTTAACAATTGCCAGGCGCGTGCAAAAATACATTTTTTATATTTTTTTGCAAAAGATTGTTTGCTAAATCGTCTGGCTTATTTTTTTATTCATTCTTCAAATATTAAACTACAATATACATATCGCGAAAAGTCTATTCGAGCCATACGATTTACACAAGTACGACAAGGAAAATATGAGAAAAACTACTTGAAAGAGAGAGAAGAATAATTGTTCGCAGTCAGCGTTGGGCGTGTTTTCAGTTCCAGCTACCAATCTGATATGAAAGCAGCGTTGCCAATTTGAAATGTTTGGTACTTTCTAAGGAATAATTATCTTATTTTGCATTTAACTTTTAATACGGGATAACGACGTATTTATTGGGAGAAATTCGAGATTGGTAATATTATTGACTTTTGAAAAATAAGTGAGATCAACACAGATAAGAATAAAATAATATAGTTCAAGAAAATAAATGGACAAATTACAATCTGCAAAAAATAAAATCTATACACTGCTTTCGATTTAAAAATTATTGGTATTTACATTGTTGCCGACAAAAATTGGGAATAACTTTTATAGATAAATACATTTAGCAACAGCTGACTGTTCACAATTATTCTTCTCTCTGTTTCAAGTAGTTCTGCTCATGGTTTCCTTGTCGTACTTGTGTAAATCGCATGGCTCGAATAGACTTTTCGCGATCTGTATGAAAATTGCCTATTACTTATTTTATTTTATTTTATTACAGAAGCAAACAGGTTTCCCTTATTCTATGCAACTGTGGTTACAAATTATAACTTAATATAACGCATGCATATTGCTTATGAGACAAAAACGACTGAATGTACACACAAGACTAATTCTCTAATATTAAATCTGCAATAGATATTTTAAATTGACTCAGAGTAATTCCTAGCAGTCCAGTGTCCAGATTATCACTTAAGCTATTGTATAGCTGACATATTTTATCTAGCGAGTTTATTGAAGGTGTTAAGAATAAATAATTCCTAGGACGGGTTCGATGATAGGGTACGTAGAAATTTAATTGACTGAGTAGATCAGCTGAGCCTATTAAATTGTTGCACAACTTATAAAGAAAAATTAATTACCTCAAACATATTTTTGAAAAAAGAAAATTAAAAATTTTGGGGGTTGATTTAGCCCCGCTACTCACCAGCTAGGTCTGCATCTCCTTTTGTTGGGGTGTGTTGGGGTATGCTAGGAGAGATACGGATACAAAAATTGGTGCCAGCTCTCGGACTATTCTCGATAAATTACGATTACTATTATTAATATAACTGGCCACACTTATAGTCCAGTAACTGAAGGGGCAAACCTATCAATATATTTGTCCAATAATTTTTTTTTGGCTTGATTTGTAGGTCTTGACAGGTACTTCAAAGGGAGAAAAAGTTCTCCAAGATTGCCCCTTGGTTAAGGGCCCAAAATGGCCCCTAACCCCCCCAAAAACGGTTTCCCGCCATTATCTCCCGAAATATGCAATTTGGACAATTTTTGTTCGGGTAAAAAGTGAAGGTCGTTAAATTATCTACAAAAATGGTCCTTATCATTTTTTTCGAGAATTCAATAGTTTTCGAGATAATCGCATCCAAACGTCCCCTCGCTTCCGCGGCTGCACTACCTCTAGAAATGCTACCGTCTATAAAATTAACTTGTAAACCGGCGGACAAATTCTTCCATAACTCGGTCAAAAATCAATATTTTTCGATGATTTAAAGTTCATTGTAATGGGAATATCCGTAGGTATCAATATGTGTACCTTAAGCCCTGTTCTCGCCCGTCGAGGACATTGCAAAAAGTGGCCAATGTTATTTTCCCCCAATATTTTGGCCTCTTCCATTAAATCATTGACATTTTATTAATTTTAAATGGTTTATTATCCCTTGTTTTTTCAAATGGGGCCTGGGGAGGTCCTGAATGTTCCTAGAAATTTTTTTTCAGTATCTTTGTGGCGTTTCAATGAAAAGTTTATTTATTTATTTGCATTTTTCAGTCGTTTTCGGAGTTCTCACAAATCTTTCAAATTTTCCCGGTCCCTGGAAAATGAGTGCATTGTATTCCGAATAAAAATATTGGTTCAGAGAGTAGACATAGTAAGCTTTCAAATGGCAGAAATTTAGTAGAAACCACAAAAAATATTCGGTGTAAAAATTTTGGTTTTTTCAAAGGCCATTTTCGCAAAAAATATTCGTGTTGCGAAAAAAATGATGGGGACTATTTTTGTAGATAATTTAACGACCTTCATTTTTTATTTAAACAAAAATTGTCTAGCTTGCGTATTTCGGGAGATATTAGCGGAAAACCGTTTTTTGGGACTTTAGGGGCCATTTTGGGCCCTTAGCTAAGGGGCAATCTTGGAGAACTTTTTCTCCTTTTGAAGTACCTGTCAAGACCTACAAATCAAGCCAAAAAAATTCTTGGACAAATATATTGATAGGTTTGCCTATTTTCAGGTCTTCAGTTACTGGACTATTATTATGTTAAATAAAAACAAAATTACCGAAACCGAACACGTCTCCAATAGCTAAAACACTAACAACTGTGAAAACCCAAATACCCAAAAATCTGCATCATAATACATTGTTGTATGATTCCACACTTATAAAAGTATACAAGTAACTACCAGGTTTGTGTAAACAACAAACATTTTTGTTTTTAAATCAGTGCTGTGGGGTAGATTTGTTGACAACGTTTTATGCACTCTTTAGTTTTCTTTTGTACCAGAAAATGAGGTTATTTTTGCTCCCAAATTATAATTTTTTTTCTTTGTGTGTGTCGGTCTTTTGCTGGGAGCATTTTAACCTTTTAGGCTAATATTTTTCTACTCCCACATCTTGGGGTTCTCATGCTCCTGGCCATTCCCCAGTTTTTGTTCGATTTGTGTATCATGACGCTGAAACTGGTAACCGAACGCGATTGTCGTTACCTTTTAGGAACTGAAAAAAACAATTATTTCAGGAATCACCAGCTAACCGTTGCCAAATAATTAAATAATCAATTAAAACTAAGTGCAAGTAGGGACATACTGTATCATAGAGTCAGTGGCGGATCTACGGGGGGGCTTTCGGGCCTAATGTATGTATGTATTTCATTAGTAAATTAGTAAACAAAACATCCTGTAAACCTTTGATATGAAACACACGTTTTTACTCCATAAAACAACGTTAAGTTCTGTTTTGGTCGCTTCATTATATGAAAGTTCTTTCACAAAATTTCCCCCCGTTCTGCGCCCCCCTCCCCAAAATAAAATTCTAGATCCGCCACTGCATAGAGTCAACTGCCTAGTCACCATCACTCGGTGCTAATTTGATTTTTTTTCACAAAACAAATTTATGTGTGTTTATCTCCCAAGAAACTTGTAGTCGCCAGTTTATCGTGAAGTTAAAAAATCTGTAGTCGATTAATATAAAAATTAATCATTTTACAACACACGAATAACAAACAACTGAAACATTCCATGTCAATTAATCAACGGTAGAAAATATGACAGTTGCATTCCTTAAAATATTTCTTACTTTGTTTTAGTTGATTATTAAATTTGTTGATGATAAGTGTTTCCAAAATACCATCAATCGCGCCATATCAATAAAAAGTATTTCAATGAGAAGTATCTACCCCACATAATTCTAATAAAAAATTTAAAAACCCGTAAATAATCCATATAAAGAGGGATGTCTTTTTGCTCCCAATAATTTAAATAGAACACCCTATACATTATTGAATTCTCCTCTACAGGAGGATTACAAAAATGTATAATACATGAGTGAAAAAAAATTTTGAATGAACAGGATCAGCTGCCAATAAAAAACAACAACCAGAACAAGGCTATGGAAGTTGTCGTTTTGGGACAACTTACTTAAGAAGAACAACAGTCAATACCACATATTTCTAGTGCAGTGAGTGCTCCTCGCACCAGTATTTTCAGAATTTTACATAAAAACAAATCCTATCCTTGTGCATAAAAACGGTATGCTTATTTGTTTTGCTACTATAAAACATTAATGGAGATAAACTCCTATATAAAATGAGTCATTATCTGCATTAGAAGCTAGGAGATAATAAAACTCATAACTAGCGTAAAAATTGATATACAGTATATTAAAGTACGTTTTTGACCGTTTTTATTTGCCCACCCGGTACGTTAAAATCAAGAGATATTATGTTGTAATATTTTATAATAGGAAACCTTCCACATACTATAATGCTTTCATTAGATTACATTCGTTAGTTTGAATAAGATATTTCAAACAATCGATAGTCTAGCCTAGCCGCTCTTTGCCAATGTAACATCACTTTCACTTGCAACTTTTGTAAATACACCGTGAAACTCGTAAATAGGGTCAAGTTTAAAAATGAAACACATGCCTTCGGTTACTTTTCAACTAATTCGTAACCCACTGATCTAGATTAGAATTTTTAAAAATATGAAGGGGAAGTATAATAATAATAATAATATATTGTAATGATTTTTTTATTATTATTAATATTTCACCACCACATATAAATAATAGTATATTATACACCAAGGTGGTGAAAACTATTATTATTGACCGAGCACCAAGATTATTTCGCGAGGGCCTTTGCCACGAGCGGAATAAGGTGCGAGGTTTATAAATGTCTTCCCAACCATGGTGTATATTTTCCACTACTAGCTAAATTTAAGAAAAAAATTAAAAATAATTCACAAACGCACCACGAGAAGCGTTTACCCCGTCGTCTAACTGTCAGTTTTCGATATATTATGAACGTACTCGTTATGTCATCAGACTCATCAGTCATTTTTGTTTGGCGCGAATTTTAAATTTATGACATTTTTATTCAAATAATTTTATGTTAATAGGTAATTTCAAGCAGCAAATATGTTGAAGACAATCTCCTGGGTATACAAAATTATGTTGCACAAGTTTTTATTCAATGAATTCACAAAATATTTGAATTTGTCCATTATTGATCTAGGTTAATAATAGAAAAAGTTATTATTCACTAATAGAGAAATTCAATTTCTCAGTTGGCTAGAAGAAGCAATAATTGTCAACATCACAGCTAGTAGTGAAAAAAATACTTTTATTTTTTTTATTACAAAATTTATTAATTATAGGAGCAGGTTAACACAAAAAGGGAAACTTTGTATGTGATTATATTATTTTTAATTTACATGTGACCATTGTATATACCAAAAGACATCCAAAATAATGAAAACATTGTCAAAGCCAACTAAATTTTGTAGACATTTATTAACTGATACGCCACTGTTAAAATTTATCATGATTTATTCCGATTATTATTAAAAACAGTCGGTTTTAAATGCCGCAAATATTTATTTTTGTTATATATATTTAGATCCGTTGTATACAACCTTGGTTAACGTATTAACAGGTAGCGATGTAGCTAAAACAAATATTAACATTTTTGGCAAAGTATTGCTCCAGTCAAGGGTCTGTCGGATTGAATTTTTGAACACTTAGCAGTTATTTCTGTACGGATAATTGACCTCGTTCTCTACGACGAGCCAACTCTGTTTTATTTTTATTTTCCAAGTTAAATTCAATGTACTGGAACAGCTGACTGAGAAAGAAGCTTTTTCTATAGATACATATCTTGAACATTGTAACTAAGGAGAATTGTATTTCTGTATTTCTAGTTTCATGAAAATTGAAAAATATTCTATAGCCCATCTATTATTAAAACCGTTTTCCACGGGAAGAAGTACCGATACAGAGTCGTTCCTTTGTATTATTTTATTCTTCATTAACTATCATAAATTCAAACTAACGGCAATCTTAGCTTAGTTTAACATTAATAAACTTTTATTTGGCAAAGGTGCACTGTTGCCGCTTTTAAAAGTGGTTCATCGGGTTAAATTTTTACATATCTCAGCTAGTTTCTTTACTAGATACTCAACAACTTAGTCCAGTCTAGTCATGACAGATGTAAGACGGCTTTTATATTTAAAAAATATGGCTGTTGACGTTGCAACAATGTATTCATGATCATTTTTCAGCAATCACTGCACAATTGAAAAATAAAAATCGACCTGTCAGCGAATTCCGCCAAAAATATTTTCATATTGAAAAATATAAAATGTATTATGTATATTTGTAGATTCTTTTTAACATTGCCGCTGTTGAAATGTTTAATGATAATAATAATTATATTAGACGATTTCTATTCTTCGTCATGTAATCAATCGTTCTTATTATCTAGAAATTTACATTGTGAAGGCCAATAGAGAATTCAGTAAAGGTCACAAACAATTTCGCAGAAATAATTATTTCTAAACCAATGTTATATTTTATAGAATTTTTTTTATAGCAGGAAAGCTAGTAAACATTTGTGACTAAGTATTTGAAGCACGCTAAAAACTTCTCTCTTGTATAGTTTGTCTCAAAGTATATCGTCTTCTCTTTTGCCGGTAATCAATTAATGGGCTAATTGCAATAAATCATTTGGCCAATAGCTGCTGTAGAATAGATCGCCAGTGGTGGACTATTTAAAATTATTTTAAAAAGGATCAAATTCACAAATATCTATCTTTTTGTATTTTTATTTAATATGTATCCATTTCTCTAAAAATGTCTTATTTTTTCTCCTAAATGAGAGACTATTAAATACTATTAACTAAGTTATACAGTGCTATTCAAAAGTCCCCCCCTCTCGTATATTTTGAACGGCTACTCTTACATTAATAAAATTTGGAGGGTGAAAATAAAGTGTTGTAAACTTCTCTACGAATGGTAACAGGGGTCGTAATAGTAATAGATGACGTCACAGTGCCACTCTAGGCAGTAGCAGACTATTTAAAATTATTTTAAAAAGGATCAAATTCACAAATATCTATATTTTTGTATTTTTTTAAATCATACATTAAATACTATTAAATACTACTTTATTAAATAGTCTAACTAGGCTTGCCCTTGCCTTGTCACTGACTGACTGTTGGGCTTCATTTTGGGTAAAAAAATTTAAGATGGTCATATTTATATACAATATGTCCCCCTAAGTTGGAATCATATGGGAAACTTTTTTATTATTAATTTTAGGAAAAAAAGTTATTCTTCATAAAAATTTCTGCATTATTTAAAACCTATTATACAGTCAGCAAAAAATATCAAAAATTTTCAGTCGTATAGGAGGTTTGTTAAAAAATATGAGTCTTACTCAAGAGAAAAGTACCTTTAAATTTGACAATATCGAAAAATGTTACTAAAAAAAGTTGGATATGTCGAAGCATTAGTATGAGTGAAAATTAAATTTGTTTTTGTTTCTAACATTAATATGATATTAATTTTATAACTTATTATTAGAATGTATTTTATTATTTGCAAATTAAATGAATATATGCACATATTTCCCGTTTTAAATGCAAAATTATTAAAAACATGGAAAACCTAAAAGATTATAATGTGTTTCGTAATCACAAGAGATAAATGTTCATTCAAAATAGAAACATTATAAAAAAATAAAATAATCTGAAGTTGGAATTTAAATGAATACAAATACATATTTAATCGTAGTTTTTAATTCTGATCAACCTTTTTTAGTAACATTCGATATTGTCTAATTTAAAGATACTTTACTCTTGAGTGAAACTAATATTTTTTGACAAACCTCGTATACGACTACAAAATTTGATATTTAATGACTGTATTCTAGGTTTTATGAAGAATAACTTTTATTCCTAAAATTAATCATAAAAAAGTTTTCCATATGATTCCAACTTTGGGGGACATATTGTAGATGATTGCCGTCAAAAGCGAAGACGATATACTTTAAGACAAACTATACCTACCCAAACACAGAACCGCTGACCATACTGGTAGGTAGCGAGGCAAAACCAACCCTTTGTTTTATAGAAACTAATTTTTTTAGCCAAACATATGTTTAGGTCTTTCCAGAACTTTTACACTTCATATTCTTAAACTTTGCCAGGTGTTTGCAAATAATTTGCTGCTACAGACCAAGACAATACCACATATCCTCTAATATCTATTAAAACCAAACAACACCTTTGCATATTTCAATAAAATCGTTGAAGCTGCTTTTTGTAACTTGTCCCAAGCAAGATCAATGGGAGTGAGTTCAGGCGATCGACAGGATAGTGCAAAATGTGCTCAAAGCGTCCAAAAAGAGGAAAATTGGTCCACAAGCAGCATGAAACAACGTATAAGATTATAAATAAATATGCGCAGTCATTTTCCAATCAAGCACCAACAATTATTTACTTTCATTTAAACAAATGCCTGCCTAAAAATACCTACTCAAAAAATATCAACAAGCTCTCGGACTATTATGAGGGTTTACCCAATAATGTGATAAATTTGGTTTACATGAAATACGGAGAATTAAATAAAAAAATTACATATATTAATAAGATATTGAAAATTCTGCATTATGTATACCGGTTTTCCCAGAAGTTATTTATTTCACTGAAACTCAAAAAAGATGCGTTTTCATTAAACAATTTCTACCCGGTAGAGCTATAAATGGACGAAATATGATACTTAAGTGCTTTGTATAATCCTTTACAAACACAAACTCGTTCAAACAAACTTTTTTATTTTTTCATATCGACCATCAACATTTTCTTCTCATCGAACTAGTTGATTTCATGCTAATACCTTTCGAGGACTCGTGTGCAAAACGATACATTCATTTCTAACTGATTTATGTAAGGATGAAACCCAAAAAAGGACTATCGAAGTCAACGCGAAGGTTAACAAAGTTTTTTCCCATACAAGACTCGCTCTGTACAGAAATATGCCAACATTATGCTTTAAATGTTGAATACCTGTCTTACATAAAAGGACAAAGGTTTTGAAAGTAGAAAAAATAATGTCTTGAATATTCCTTGGTTTATATAATGTTTCGTTTTCAAAAGAACTGGAGAAGTGGAAATTTTCGATTGAAGATATAAACACTATCATTTTAATTTCAATCTGCGCATTAGAACAGGTAGGCCAGACGATGGGGATAACAACTACAAGTAATTAGCAATACGGCTGATTTTTTTTTCATAAGTACCTTAAAGTATGTAGATTAATATAAAAAAAAGTTTACTAGTCTATCGATTTCCCAAATTAGAAAAAAAATTTAAAAAACTTTTTTTTTCGAAATTCTTCAATATTTCGCGCTGGGAGGGAGGTAGAGAAAAATAAAAAAAAAGACCGTGTAGGGGAAGTGTTTTTCAACAAAAAAGGATTTTTGCGTTTCTTTCGTCCGAACAATGGTTTGTCTGGAAAAAATTCGGTAAACTAAGTATGCGTTCCGCATCCGCGCGACTCTATTTTCTGAAGCGCGGCGGAGTACATTATAAACTATTGTACAGTTTAACAGTTATAATGTAATATATAAATGATTGTAATAGGGCGTTTTGAAGAGGGAAATGTCAGCTTTAAGATGGCATTTTTTTTGTCATAGCTCTTAATCATTTTAGCAAATTACTCATATACACACATACATACAGATCGCGTTATTTCTTATGGAACCTTTCTGGATTACACAAGTACGACAAGGAAAATATGAGAAAAACAGCTTGAAAGAGAGAGAAAGTATAACTGTACGCGCGTATCGAAGGCGTGTACCCAGGTCTAGGGGATGGCCGAATGTTTATTGTCCGTTCTGAATACCACCTACTAGTGAATTCTCTTTCTCTCTGTAAAGGACAATCAACATTTGGCCATCCCTTAGACCTGGGTACACGCCTTCGATACGCGCGTACAGTTATACTTTCTCTCTCTTTCAAGCTGTTTTTCTCATATTTTTCTTGTCGTACTTGTGTAATCCAGGAAGGTTCCATA
The DNA here is from genome assembly GCA_910591675.1 of Galerucella calmariensis. Classification (NCBI taxonomy): domain Eukaryota; kingdom Metazoa; phylum Arthropoda; class Insecta; order Coleoptera; family Chrysomelidae; genus Galerucella; species Galerucella calmariensis. The sequence continues at coordinate 89,237 of CAJUYG010000893.1, read as the reverse complement.
AGAAATTACGTGAGCTGTATATTATATTCTAATAAAAAACCAAGCATCCCAATAAACAATATATTATAATAAGGTGGCATTGAAACAATTTTTCGAAGGATGAAAAAAAAAACTGTTATTTAGGAGGTCTGTTCCATAAATAAAATTTACGGATAATTAATTTTTCCTAATTACGATACGCGACACTTTTCATTATCTTGTAAATTTGAGGTATCTTGAATTTACAAGAAAATATAATATATTATGTAATGTAACTTTAATAAAACTAAACTAATTTCAATGGGGATTGCGGGAACATGATGGAGAAACTTCTAAGATCAAGAATATATAAGCACAAAATTAATTAATTTACATACATTTTGGATTCAATAATTTTTTGTATTATAAGCGAAAATAGTAATTTTTATAAATTCGGGTAAGAATCTTCTTTATTTTTTCATCATAAAATTTGATACTCCTGTAATATAAAGATTAATATTCAACGAACAAAATGTATATAGTGAAAAGGTATAAAAGATGATTAATATATAATTTTAAGATATAATTTTTTGCATACCTTTTTCCAATAAAAATATGTGAAAATTAATTTATTACATTTCATTTATAATTTACAGCCTTAACTCTTACCAAAGATTGGAAAAAAATTCTGATTAAATATTTATATTTTTTTCCGTGTTCTCAGGAAGTAGGTCTGCCACCGTGCAGCAGAGTCGCACGGATGCGGAACACATACTTAGTTTACCGAATTTTTTCCGGACAAACCATTGATCGGACGAAAAAAACGCAGGAAACCTTTTTTGTTGCAAAACACTCCCCCTACACGGTGGTATTTTTTATTTTTCTTTACCTTCCTCCCAGCGCGGAATATTGAAAAATTTCTAAAAAAAAAGTTTTTTGGTTTTTCTTTCTAATTTGGGAAATCGATAGACTGGTATACTCCTTTTTTATATTAATCTACATACTTTAAGGTACTTATAAAAAAAAATCAGCCGTATTGCTAATTACTTGTACTTTTGGTTTAAAATGACCCATACCGATTGGCCTAAGGGTATATACAATAAATTCAGATGAGATATTGACGCATGTTAAAAATTGTGAATGATATTTATTAAAATCATTTTGAACTTCAATTATTCTATAGCTTCATCAAATATTCAGCAGATTCACTAGTTGTACCGCTGTCCATCGCACATCAATACATCTCTAGCTACTTTTACATTGACTAATTAATTTTCTTTAAATACACGATTATTAAGAAAGTTCCATAAATATAAGCTTAGTTTTAGAAAAATATTTATCCACTAGTCCTGCCTATTTAGATTATAAATTAATTATAATTATGAGCGGTAAAAATATCTAAATTCGCAATGGTGACATTACCGAGTCCCGCTATTCCGAAATAAATGAAACTTGTCTGATACTAATATCTCAATTTTATTCAAATTTATTTTTAGCTCTAAACTAATTACTCTAACAATAGCGAAGTGCGAATATTAATATTCTGCTAGTTGAACACATGTCTGTTCTTATTATAAACAGTAAGTGGAGGTCTCATTTTCCATGGCAGTCCCTACGCAAATATTGGAAAGGATAATTTTGTGGAATTTTTCAAAAATATATTCACTTACTATATTAAATTTTCTAGTAATATCGATTAAACACCAGTATAGTTATTGAAATTCTTGCAATTAGCATTAAATTATTTAAAACTGCATATCTAACGACAACATTTGGATACTGACATATCTTCAAATCCTGGTGGTTTAGGGCTCTGACTTGGTAAAGCGAGGAATTTTCAACATGAGTTCGAATCCCATTCGCGGTAAAATTTTTATTTAAAATTGTAAGAATAATCTTCAATATAATTATGTGTCCTATGACTTTTTCATTATCCACACGTATTATTCACTGTGAATAATGTACGTCATTATACTTGAAGAAGCACACGAAAAATGTTGAAACTATCAAATAGTTGTGGACAAATTTGTTTATTTTGGAATGTACATTATGTAACCGTGGTAGTAACATTATAACCACGTTAGCATTTGCGTCAAGTCAAAACTGAAAAATGCAAATGCAGCAGTAAAATGACTACATTTTAAGTATATTATTTATTTAAATAAATATGATTTTCAATATTAAATTACAATTTATTAGTCTTGTTTGAAATTTGTTGTGAATTTTTAAATAAATAACCAAAAACTACAAAAAAATCATGAGTAGGAACCGTCCGTAACTGAGGGATCTTGATGGTTTAACATTTTCAATATTCGGAATAATTCAGCTTATAAAACATTCTCCGCAAAAACAAACCAAATAAATTCAAGTTTTATTAAGGCTAGACATTGATATTGTTCCATTAATTTGGTAAATCGCTTGAATATGGGTAATTTAATTACTATGGTAGTAAATATTGTATTGTCTTATGTGTTGTAAATTGTAGAATGTATCATAAATTTATCTAAATATAGCAAAGTCAGATAAAAATGTTTGGGTGCTCGTGCGTTTTGTTTATTTTTAGCAAGGTTCTATCAACGATGTTGTTTTCCAAGGTCAATTGTTTATAATATTCACCCGTGTTTAAATTATTCAAATATTAGAATTAATTATTTTAATATCTAATTAGTAAAGTGAAGTAAAAAATTTATTCAGTTCCATTTTATCCCATGTAAAGTTATGTTTTTTCAGTGTAGGTATGTCCATTTCTTTGATACACTCTGTAATCTAAGGGGACCGTCTAAAATTTACAGCACACGAATTTTAGGACTTTTTAACCCCTCTCCTCGTCCTTGTCAATCAAAAAAGTGATATTCTTATTTTTTTAATTTATTTTTTTTTCATAAGGTCAAATATTTTAGATAACAGAAAAAAAACGACTAGTTAGGAAATAATAAACGACTAATAATATATTAATTAACGATACAAAACTTTTAGTATTTGAAACTTTAGCATGTGATATCACCCCCCTGCTTCTTGTCACACAATATCAAATTCCGGTTATGCTCCCCCCCTCCCTTTCCCTCCCTTTCAATGTGTGGGATGGACCCTAAGCGGTTTGACGGATTTTAACAGACGAACTGTCATTAGATTCGTCAACTGTTGGAGTGACAAATTGTAAAATATACATGGTGACCCAGGACCTCGTACCAAAAACTTTGGATATGATAGGCATAGGTTCCCAACCTTTTTTTGTCTACTGCCTACTTTAAGAATAAACATTTTTAAACATACTGTGACCGCGCGGTTGCAACCGCAAATGTGTCGCCGGCCTAAGACGAAACTCGTAGCCGTTACTTGTTGCACGTTGTTGTTGATAAAGTTGTGTATTTCCTTATTTTTTGCGTTGATTGAGTATTATTATTATTATTTAGTTAGTAATTAGTCCATATTTATTGCGTTTATATTATTTCATGAAAAAATACAAGTTTTGTTCTGTAATAATTGCAGATTAATAAAAATTAGTATAAAATTGAATCAGCCATTTCAAAAACCTCATAAATCACACAATTAGAGTTTTTTTAGGAATCAATAAAAGCTATTTTATGCACCAACAAAGGACTTATCACTCTAAATTTAGTACATATTTGAGTTGCAAAAAATAAAAGTATTAAATAACCTACACAGTTTATAAATAATAATTATGAAAGAAACCTGAAAAACTGATCATGACACATGTTGTTTTAGCAAGAAATAGGGTAAGTGGAACATAATTTAACATAGTAATCAATTTTTTTTGTATTGCTTATTAAAAATTACACTTAAAAATTGACTTATTAAAATTCCATATGTATTAATTTGTCATGTTATAATATCTCTAAGGTGCGTAAACATATTCTCCACGAATTTCACAGTTTCATAATTCGCGCAAGGTGACGCGCGCATGGGTAACCAGTGACGTCATCAAACTCGGCTGACACTTTTCAGTTTTTAATCAATCCTATTCTCATCTAACATCCTTGGATTATACCTACATACCTGATATCTTGTGTTACAACTCTGCGATCCCGTCTAGATTCAGTGGACTGCAATAGACCTGAAAAGATATCAGTGAAATAAGCCAACTATCCACCTCTTTTGATATTTTTTGCTTCTATGTACAATTTCTTACATATCTATATATTATTTTCTTCAGTCTGCTCTCGTTGTGGTTGTTCGCTTGCAGTTGCAGTATGGACTATAATAATTCTCTTTTTCCAATACATCACACTTAACCTGGAAAAAGTTAATGAATGTTAGAATAGATGATCTTTGGATCGGAATATTTTAGGGGAGAAACTATACGTTTATATATTTTTTGTTGCAGATTACGTAGCCGGGGGAGAACTCTTCACTCATTTGTACCAAAGAGAACACTTTACCGAAGATGAAGTGCGCATTTATATAGGAGAAATTATTTTGGCATTAGAACATCTACACGCAGTAAGTACTTTACTTTTTATTTAATTAATGTTGAATAATTCACTATTTCACTAGCTGTCTGCTTACCATTAAATTTCTTCATACCTCCTAGGTATCGTTCGTGCTGTATTTCTTTCGCGTTCTAAATTGATTATTAGTACCTATCACTACTAATTCGAGCTTGCACACTACACAGCACGCGTAACAATTCCAGAACAGTTCCTAAATACCAGTTGGAACAAACCTATAGTCTTTGTTAGATTATTGGGGTTTTCTGAACCTTCTATGTTACTCGCCATTCCAGAAAACTGACGCTGTTACAATCTCCAACAAAAAGTACTGGTCAGCTCTTGTTTTTAGTGAGATATAGATAAAGTGAATGAAAGAGTGAAAATAATTGTTACAGCATAATAAAATGAATGGAGATTCAACCTTGAATCTTGAAAAAATTTCTTTATATTTCAAGTTCCATAGAAGAATTATAATATGAACATAATTTTTATCTGCATATTTATTACCACAAAAACTTCTTAGAAAAAAAAGTTTTTTGTTTCTTTCTTTGATCCATCACTACGAATAAGTGAAGTGAATCAATAAAAACTAAAAACAAATAATTAATTTATTACTGTCTGGAACGTGTCGAGACGAGTAATTATTCTATAATTAATAAAAACTTTTTCGTTATTAGTTTCGTCCTTGAATATCTCTACCTATACTTCTAGTTTTTTAGGTGCACTAATAAATATGCCCACTGAGAAATAATCGGAAAGTAAATTAGTAAATTCACCGATCGTCTAGGTCTTCTTTCCAATCCCTTTATTCACTTTTTCTTTTATATCTCTGTTTCCCCATACATTTCTCTTAGTATTATCCCCCAAATATTTAGTAGTTACTCTTATTTTTTATTCATAATCCATAGCTCTGCTTCATATAATATCAAATGAATGACCTTTCCTCTTAGAATGCACTAAATATTTTTTTCGTTGTGTCAGATAGGGACCAAAAATTACTTCATTACTAGTTAATCTTGAAAACGGTAGCTGGAACGATACCGGAACGTCGAAATAAAAAATAAAAACCTTATTGTGGTTTGATTCCCAAAAAAAATAAGAGAAAAAAATATATATATAATGAAGTTTTATGCCTAAATTAAATATTTGTTTTGGTGGCGCCCATTAATTACGTGAGGTGTTTTTGAGAATTTTTCGACCACCTTCCCCCTTGGTGAGATATCGTGAGATTTTCTTCATCAACTACCCCCCCGCCACCCCTAATTTCACGCGAGATTCTTTAACCTTGATTTAGACTGTAAACGTGTTGGATTATTGAGAGAAAAAAAACTTGTTCTATTACCTGCTTTTATTGAAACTAGTATTTGTGAATATTACACCGTTTTCTGCGGGAAAAAAATTACGTGATATTTGCCAAGACCCCCCCCCCCCTTAAGTGAGATTTGGAAAGATTTAGCTTGACCCCCTCCCCCTCTAGAACACCCCACGTAATTATGGGACGCCCCCTTGGATAATTGTAAATTAAAAATATCCACTTTTTCACTGGTTCAATTTGCTGTAGATCTATCGGTAATGTAAATTTTCATATTTTATTAATCAAAATCTTTTCCTACGACCACATAGGAAAGTGACATATATCGCACTGTCTAGTTCTATGGAAAGTGACCTTTATTCATACGCGTACGGAAAAAAATCTTATCCGTACGTGTGCGGATAAAAAAGCTGTCAAATTGAATGTTGAAATGCTAGTCTTTTTACTTCGCAAATTAATATGTATATGTGAAATGCTTATTTCCTAAGTTGATTTGTCCATATAATAATATAATATAATCTATTTATTTTATTCGAACCACCCTACTGCTTGTCAAAAATTGAGCCCACGGATGCCTAGACCGCTCGGCCATCCCACTGTTGTAGCTAATGGTTCTTGTCCAAGATACCAATAAGCGCTAAGGACATATACACAACAGTTTATTTATTCTCCAAAATAAAATGTGTTTATATCGACATTTAATGGACTTTCATGTTATTAAAACATAAAAATCACAATTTTCTGGGCCAATTTCAAAGGTAAGTAATCAAAACCATAATAAGTATTTACAAATACACATATGTAAAACCTCTCACATCTACATAAAAAAGCAAGATTATACATGCCTAATTTGGTAAAAGTATATCGCGTGGTCGTAGGAAAAATAGTGTACATAACTTGTGCGAAAGTGATTTTTCACACTCGTGGGATTGTCTCACTCGGCTGCGCTCGTGAGACAATACTTCCCACTCGTGTGAAAAATGTCACTTTCCGCACACGTTACGTAATATACTATTTTGTACCAATTTAATTCTACGCAATTGATTGATAGACTGGTTGATTGTCGATAATTACATGCAATTGAGTCAAGTGAATTATATTTTAAAAGCTACCCATGATTAACGCTCCAAAAACCAGTCCAGTCTACAAGTTGAAAACAGGGAAAAATAGAGATAAAGCTCATAAAAATATGAGCAATAGTTCATTGGATTCGGAATGACCTCTAAAAAAATGAGTTTCGAGGATTTTACTGCACGTAAGATGAAAAAAAAAGGTATATAGGTTTTTGTTAATAACTCGTAAACTATTAATATTTACGATATTTGGAAAAAAAAGGTCCTTAAAGAGGAGGAAATTTCCAAAAAAAAGTTTCAGCTCCCGGAACTCTACCTCTATTATTAATAGTATTATTAATAGTTTTAATTTAACGCTGAAAATAGGGCTCCGCGCAGCGATTATGGCATGGGTGCTCTGCCGCTAAACACGGCGTACAACAGAAAATTATTAATAATAAAATTAGTAACAAATATGAATTTGAAAATTTAAATAAATTATGGTATCATCCAGATACCCGGTGTCAAAAAATTATGCAATTGTTGATTAACGAATTTTTTTCCTATCTCCGTTTTCATAAATGACATGAAAGTTTAAATAATAAATCTAAAAATATTTGGCTTTGGCTTTATTTTTTATTTGTATTTTGATATATATTGCTGTTTTTGTTATTTTTTCAGCTCAAGAAAAAAAATATAGCGGTAGTTAGAATTTGTTTATAACAAATTGTTAAGTTAAGAAACAATGAAATTATCGATAAAAAAAATATATATATAACAACAGACAAAGCCAAATATTTTTAGATTTATTATTTAAACTTTTATGTCGTCATTTATGAAAACGGAGATAGGAAAAAAATTCGTCAATCAACAATTGCATAACTTTTTGGAAAATTGATTTAAAAATTTTTTTACCACGGACATAAATTCTTTCAAGTATCAGGATGATATCATAATTCATTTAAATTTTTAAATTCATATTTGTTACTATAAAAAAATAATTTTCTGTTGTACGCCGTGTTTAGCGGCAGAGCACCCATGCCGTAATCGCTGCGCGGAGCCCTATTTTCAGTGTTAAATTAAAACTATTAATAATAGAGGTAGAGTTCCGGGAGCTGGAACTTTTTTTCGGAAATTTCCTCCTCTTTAAGGACCTTTTTTCCAAATATCTTAAATATTAATAGTTTACGAGTTATTAACAAAAACCTAAATCACTCTTTTTTTTCATCTTATTTTGTTAATAACAATTGCAATTTTTTACGTGTAGTAAAATCCTCGAAACACATTTTTCTAGAGGTCGTTCCGAATCCAATGAGCTATTGCTCATATTTTTAGGAGCTTTATCTCTATTTTTCACGGTCTTCAACTTGTAGACTGGACCATACGGTGTTTACAGCAGCATTTTATTTTTCATTCTCAAATCGTTATTAAAGAACTCAGTAGGTTACTTTTCCAATTTAGCGAGCTTCATGTTAAGTAAGTTATAGCTACAAAATTGATAAAAAAAAAAACAACAATATATTTATCCCTAACGACTCCGCATCCTCCATACAACCTTGATTCAGTTCCAAACCACTGAAAGTATTGTAATTATAAACATCTGATTAGTTTCTTTAATTCTTAAGTATAACTGGCAATCTATGTAACAAATATAATGATTTTTGTTGTAAAGTACTGATGAGTGCACGGTTCTTTGAATACAATACGTTGATTTACGTAATTTAGTTAAATAAAGTCCTACTAATACCGATTTGTTTTGAAATTGTTTCAAGGACGACAGATCGATTAAAGTTGTTAGGAAATAGCTTTTAACAAAAGACTTTTTGCTCCTTAACCTGAATAATTTCATTTTAAATAAGTACTCGTTTTAATTAATATTTCGTTAGATTTTAATCCCTTTGTACATACAGTGTACTCCCCAAAGGATACACCGTATGGAAAACTTATTTAAAAAGGTTTTTTCGACATACTCTTGGTCAATAAGTTTTCCTTGTGGTGGAAACTTTTTTTCGCTGTTATTATTTATTCCGAATACTGACCTGCACCGTCGACTAAAGTATACGTGATCCTCTGCACTCTTCTTTTACAATAAAAAGTATGCATGTTGTAGCTTTTTTGACCTTGATTGACAAGTTTGCGGACAAAAAACCATTGCTGCGATGGAAATTTATTAGGTGATAAAATGTAACCGATTAAATTTGGCCGCTGGAGAGAATAATAATTTCAAAAATGACATATAACCTTTCTATTTATTGTTTTGTTCCTTTCAATGCTTATGAATTGATATAAATAATTCATATTGTTTGATTTTAAAGTGCTTTTTTTTATCTATAACTTTCGAGTGTCTTGAGGATAAAATAACTAAAATTGAAACTAACTATTTAGTTAGATAATGATTTGGGATTTGATGCTTTAATTGGTTAAATTGAACGACACATCTTACTCTGACTTATTACCAACATAAAAAGCTAAGATTCTGGGTAGACTCCGTTTGTTTGACATAAGAAGAACCCACTAGCCCATATACATATATATATATATATATATATATATATATATATATATATATATAAAACTGAAAGATGGGTGTGGAAAAGGTATAGGTATTTCAACCACTA
>CAJUYG010000893.1:16399-48500 GCA_910591675.1 Galerucella calmariensis | reverse complement strand
TTAAGGGCAAAGAACGTTTCAAAATAATTCCTTTACTCGGCATCTGGTCTTAAGGATTTAGTAATAAAATTTAATAAAACCCTCATAGTACAGTAAACAGTAAAAGATCTAAATGTTTCAAAAACAAATTTATATTCTCTTTATTAGTTGGAATTGAACAGTCTGAATCTCGCCTGAAGCCTCGAGAGGCCAGTGATTGGAAAGTCCTCACTCTCCGTGATCATTCGCTTCCTTTGAAGCCATTTTCATTGGCACACGGCTGGCTTATTGGCACGTGCCAATGGTCGCGACCACATAGAATCTTTATACTACATAATCAAGTTCGTAACGAGTTAAAAAATTTGGAATGCTCAAAATTAAAAATTGGATAATAACTATAAATGAAGATATGGTACATAAAATAATGAATAACCAGTATAATATCCTAAAAAACCAGATGCTGTCCTCTATAGCCCAAATACGTCCTAAATTAATGTAGCCAATTATGAGCACATCAAGTACAAGCTACTCTTGTTTGTAAGTTTACCGTTTTTATCTGTATACTGTATTTCGTAAATAAATATTATTATTATTGTTCTTAGTTTTAAGTTAATTTTTGCTAGTATGAATCAACCTTAATATCATTCGAAATCTGAAAGGGTGGAAATAAAGGGTGGGCTTGGTCTTGGTGAAATATATATAACGAGGGAAGATTAAATTCATACGTACATTTCGTTTGTCGCATACCCTCCATGGGGGTTGGAAACGGGTCAAAGACCCGTCTGGTGGCTGGAAATTTTTACATGTTTGTTTTTATTGATTAATTTTTGACGGTATATTAATTCAAAATGGATTAACGGGATGTAGATTATTCTAATCCACGAGGTACAGTCAATTAAATAAATAAAATCGCAATTAAAATGGCTGTACTCAATTATACTTTGTCCCTGGTATAACCTACAGATTTTGTTTTAAGTTCAGGGGAATTTGCTGATATTGACGTTTCTTAGGAAATAAACTGCGACAGTATTACACGCGGAATAACCTCGTGCAAAATTCCAATACGAACTCGTGCATTAAAAATTGATTGATGAAACAATTAGAGCACGTGCGCTCTATATTTACAGGCTGTTTATTGTCTCTAGGACATTTATTTAGACAAAGTATATGAAAAAAAAATTGTAACGGAAAAAATTCAATAAGTTTTGAACGAACTTGGAGAGGTATTGGCGAATAGTGTCTTGCTACCACTCCGTCGAACTGTAGGTGGAGTGGCGTTGTGCGTGTTTTCTTTCTAAAGCCCGTTTTATAGTTCGCAATTTTCTTGCAACATGCAAAATTTCACATGCAGTTTTAGACTTTTTGTTGACAGTTCTCGACTTTTAGATGACAGTTCTTGACTTTTTGATGATTTTAAACTTTAAAATGACTACTCGATTTTTCGATGATAGTTTTCTATTCAGAACGTGGCACAACAAATACAAAAACACAAAAAAAAATAATACGGTAACATCGCAATTACACGAATTAATTATTCAAAACATTAAGAACTTAACAAAACAGCGATTTATTAGATTGTGAAAGATTTTCAGAAGACAAAAACACTCCCTAGCAAGGTTGCTCTATGATGTCACTGTCACTGTCAATACAATTATGTTTGTAGTATCGGTTGTTATGGGCAACGAGCGTTTTGCAATTTTTTACGCTCGGCGAGCGTAAAGTAACTCTCCTCAAGAAACGTCAACTTTTCTTTGTAAATGGCAAGCGAAAAAGCCTACTTTTCAATGTGATTGTAGAAAAAACATTTTTTCAGCAAATTCCCAATTTTTGTATCTCTTTATTTTTCATATTTAAAGATGTTTAAAAGACCATTGTGTATAAGTGGTTAAAAGATGCGAAACTACATACAATTCCACACACAATAAAAAGATTCTTCTCTTTTTTTTTTCATATTCTCGAAGTAAATAACATACTTTGTAATCGGTGTTTTCAAAAGCCGGAATGACAGGATGTAGCAATACCGTGCATTCACAACGATGTTGATTAAAGGTTTCGGTATATATTCCTTCTCGTCAACGGTTCATTACGGGTTTTTTGAGATAAAACCCGTTTCACGGAAAAGCCGGATTTTAAAGACAATACAGTATTAACTAGCTACCTATATTTTGTATATGCTTACGGGAATTCTGGAATGTTTTTCTTTTTATTATTGTCGACTACTATACAAAAGTTTTTATTTCCATTGTCTATACTGAGTGCTTTCTTATTAAGCTGGTGACAAAAAAACAAAAAAAACGAGTTTATCTAAAGTATGAAATGAAACAATTTAATTTGTTAACATGTACATTATATATTAAAATTATTGTAACGGGTTTCTCTAACACAGTAGTAGCTTTCTCAAACGAGTGGAGGTATAATGATAAATTTTTAATTTATACAGTGCCTTAATACTGAATTTTACGGATATTGACAGTAATATTTATAATCTATTTACATGGAAATAAAAAGCAAAAAGAGTCTAAATATGGGATTAACTAAAGTATTTAACAAGTTTACCTGGAAATTCATTCACAACAATCTTACCGCGGGCGTAGATAAATTCCGCACAGTGGTCAAGAAGTTTCCCAAATCTGGGAAGGGTTCGTCAGGTAGGCCAGGGGATTAAGTCTCTGTATAGGTAAATTGCGCACAGCGGTCAAATTGTATCCTTAGTCCATAAAAATATCAGAAAATAAGATATAGAAAACAAGAAAACCCTGGCCCAAACCCGGTTGATCGAAGTGTAAATGCAAAAACTAAACTGATCTATGTACCTACGCCTCAAATTGTTATCGTAAAGTCATTAGGGGATAATCCTTTAAATCTCTAGTAACTTTTAAAATTCGTGGAATCGGTAGAAAGTTGTATGTCATTTACCCAGACCCTCTTTAGGGTCACTTGTGCGCAATTTACCTATGAAAAAGAAACATTTTTGGTATACCTGGCTACAATCTGCGCAATTTACCAACCCCGCTTACCGCAACCTTTCTAGGTATAAAGGTTTAATCAGGGGGAATTGTTGATATCTATTTGGTCGTTAAGAAGATTATCTGAATATTTGTTTTTGTACAACTGTCATTAAAAGTGACACTTTTAATGATAGCAAACAATGTTAAAAACGATTGTTTACATAGCAGCGTGTTAAAAATACTTTTAACACTAGTGTTAAAAATATTTTTAGCACTCCATTTTCTTATGATGAAATCAGATGAGAAAAATTCAGCAATTGCAAATTTTTATTATCAATATTTAACAATCATTACTTATGAATTATGAATTGGACTCTCGACAAACATATTAAGCAGTTAAAAACCCAAGACGAAAACTGGACAGGAATGAAATTCAAATGACAGCGTCTTTTCTCATTTGTTAGTAATCATAACGTTGGCTACGTCTGCCATTCACAACAATCTTTTGATTATTTGAATACTAAAATGCATTTTGAATTTATTGTCATTGCAAATTCGCTCGTTTCATTATCAAAATAGGGAAGTTGTACAAAAAACATTGTATGGTATTTGTGTTGAAAGTGATTTTATTTTGTTCGTGAAATTGTTCAATTCGCTCCGCTCATTTCACAAACGTTTTCACTCACAAAATAAAACCTCACTTTTAACACTCATATCATAAATAACTATTTTATTTATCCCAAGAGCTTCTAAAAGATTTAATTGTAGGGATTTGGGTTCTATATGCAAAATTTTAAAGTTTGAATCGAAAGGTGTTGGTTTGCTAATAAATGATTTGAGTAGTTTGAATCTGATTTTTGGTTATCATAGCTACTACGTTTGTGTTCTGAAATTCTAGTTTTAAAATTCCTAAAAGTTGTTGTCATTGCCACATATCAATTTATAAACTCCTGACTTGTTTAATTTTTAAGATTTAGATTTGTTGTTTTTAACGAATTTAGATAAATTGTCTAAAGTCTAAAGTTCCTAAAAATGATTTGATTTTTAAGGATGGTATTCCAAAGTATGTTAAGCTTTTAAATTGATTATTTTTATCAGAAGGAAATACTTGTTCTGGAGTATGTTTTAGAATCTTCTCATTTATGATATTGTCTATTAAATTTGGATAGTAATTATTATTAATTGCTATTTTTTTTATTATATTTAGCTCTTTGTTGTTATTGTCAGTATTTAATGAAACTGTTGAAAGTCTATGTACTATACTATTGAAAGCTGCTAATTTATGACTGAATGGGTGGACCGAACTATTATGAATTGTAATGTCTGTATGTGATGGTTTGTGAAATATAGAAAAATCATGTTTATTATTTATATTTGAAATTGTAAGGTCTAGAAAGTTTATAGTCTCATTTTGTTCAATTTCTACTGTAAATTTGATATTTTTTGATATTCAATTTTATCTAAAGTATTAAACAATTTCATCCTCCTTTTCTGCTGCTGTACTTATTCTGTGGCTTACTGCTAATATCATTTGAGATAACTAACATCACTGGTTGCTTTATTGTTAATATTTATTATAAAAAGCTAATTTAAACACAAATAGAACAGCAAGAAATCACATATAGGTACATCAAAGTCTGGTCTTCTAGTCATAATTAAGAAATATAGAAAATATCTCCCTAAAGAAGTTATGAGTGCACAGCTGAAAAGATGGGAAATTGTGGGGAAGTAAGACACTGCAGGACTCGTCATATGTAAAGGGATGTTAGGTTCATGAGTAATAAGCACTCGCTAGATATAAAGTCTACTTGGAAGCAAAAGAAAAAGGGTGACCTTCTGCCATATTAGAATATAATACTGGAAGTTATGGTATAAAAGTTTCTGATTCCCATTGCGAAAAACCATCATTCTCTCAATATTTACTAGCACTAAAAATAAAAATTCGTGCTTTTAGAGAATGTTGATTGATAAACATAGTCTGATCACAGTACAGGAACGAACCAGTAGTAGAACTATTATAAATTTCATTCATAAATTGCCAGAGCTTTTGATGACCTTGAACGGATCGCTTTACGATTCATTTTACTTTTCCATAGGCGTAGGCAGCATAAGTTTTAAAATGACTTGAACGTGTTAAATGTTTTTTCTTAAATATTGTAGAACAGTAAACTGATGAGTGAATAAAACAATAGTCTCATACAAAATATTTATTGGTTTACACACACACTACCCGTTTTCTTCTTTTTAATGGTATCCATTGCAAAAAATATTCGTTATTCGCAAATTCACCACTTGCACTTTGGTTGGATCGCAGCACAGCACTGGCTGCCGGATGAGATACTCTGGATACTCATCCGAACGACGTTGTAGGTCACAGAGAACTCGGGAGTGTGACGTCACAAGATAACATACTGGTTCGTTCCTATACTGTGGTCTGATCAGTACAGAAGAAAATAGCAGATGGGAGAGAAAAAAATGAAGAGATGCATTTTATGTTAGAAAAAAGGGTCAGAGAAGGAGTTCGAGTAGTGGGAGTAAAACAGAGCTAAATTGTTCTTAACCAAGTGTGGGCAATGCACATATCATGTGATATGTCAATATCGAAATAATTATCAATAAGCATCTTAAATTTTTATAATTTTTCCATTAAATAGTGGAACCAATTAGAAACAGTTGCTTTCATTTATAAGAGTATTATTACTCAATGAATTAATTGTACAATAATTAATTTTAATTGAGATTTGCGGTTTTGTCACTAAAAAAATAGTGAATTCGTTCAATCCCGCTATTTCCTGTTTGTTCATTTATTTCCTCATTTCTTCAACTATTAAATTTTGCAACAGTTTTGCCTATCGTTTCTGCCAACTCATTTAAAAACTACAATATCAAATTGGCATGCAACACGTGTATCAGTTTTACGTGCCGTTTTATATAAATATATAAAAAATATATTACATTTTTTACTCGGAAAGTAGTGAAATTATTTGTACTTTTTATATTAAGTAGGTATACAAAATATCGTTTGTAACAGAACTAAATTCTTTGCCAAGATCAAACTTTTAAAACAGTTCATACTTAGAGTGAAGTTTCAAGCTTGGTATTTTATTGTAAAAGTTAAAGAAATAAAGAAAGTTCAGATTATAAAGAAAGTAACATTTTTGACTATATTTTTCGATGACATTTCCATATGATCCTAGATGTATTTCTTCTTTATGGACATATTCGCAGGACAAGTCCGACGTAACATTATTATTATTACTTTCGAGATAGACGTGATTTAGACCGTTTGAAACATCTTTATTTTCAAATTGAAAAAATATATACTTATTTTTGTGTTTTACAATCACTATCATTTGCAATTTCGACATTTGACACTTAGTATCTCGAAATCTAGCCGTAAGATCCGATTCAGCTCGTGGACAATTTTTATCAGATTATTAAGTTCTACAACATTGCAAAAAATTCTGCCGAAGTATTAACTATTTCTTTGAGAGGTTCTGTAGCCCAAACGGATTTTTATATAATGCCATTTTAATTTCATGAATTTTACGACAGGAATTATACAATATTCCAAATTGCAGTCCGAGAAAAAATTATAACAATATATAGGGTTGTCCAAAAAAAACCGGAGTTTCCTTTTTTATTGATATTTTTTTTATTCATAGGTCGATTTTATTGATGTCGGTTTTGTTTAAAAGATAATTGATCAAGACACACTACTAATCTAATATTTCGCGTTTTGCTTAAAAAACAAAATGGCGGACACATCCAAACTTTACCAAACTTTAAAACTGACTGGAAATTTTTTGTTTCGCACTGTATATGTTTGCGAATTATTTTACGAAAGTTCAGACATTTGTGAATGTAACGAGAGGTCAAACATAGAAATCGGTCAAAAATTGTCTGATGTATGGCTTGAAAAAAACAAAATAACATACTTGTTAAAATTTCCAGTCAGTTTTAAAGTTTGGTAAAGTTTGGATGTATCCGCCATTTTGTTTTTTAAACAAAACGCGAAATATTAGATTAGTAGTGTGTCTTGATCAATTATCTTTTAAACAAAACCGACATCAATAAAATCGACCTATAAATAAAAAAAATATCAATAAAAAAGGAAATTCCGGTTTTTTTACGACAACCCTATATTTATAAACTGATAGGTGACATAGCCAAAAATAAACTAAATACAAATAATACAAATAAATAAACCCTTTGCAAAATTTTATCGCATGGTCAACGGAAATTGTAAAAACTAACCCTTTTTAATAATCTCATCGGACGCCTGTTAAATTTTTAAATATTTCCTGGATGGATGCCATAGTTGATTAGTATGCCATTAGATCCTCGCATTCAGGACATAAAAATCCTTTTATACACCCTTTGTACCATCCTATACAATATACATGATCAAGTTAAACTATTAAAACATGCCAAAATAAATTATCTAATTATTTTGCAATGGAATTTTTTGCCATTACCAATAATTAAAATAACAAGCTAGCAACTGATGATTTTAAAAATCCAATTATTCTTAGTTGTTCTACTTAACTAACATATTTATAATATTGTACACGTGTGCCTAGTACGAGTAACGATAGCAAAAGTACAGACCACTGTTACTATGCCAGTACTTAGGCAGATAAAAACAAAAACGTACGTGCCTTTTTTAATTGAGAAAGTAATTAATAACTTTAAAAAAAAATGAAAATTATCTTTATTGAAGGTAACGTACTGATTAGCCTTAAGTATATAGCGGAACTACTAGCAAATTATATAATAGGTACACTGGATATTACATAATTGGAGGAATCTCCATCGGTGGATAAATTGGTTGTCAAAATAATCAATATGAAGAGCAGCATCATTATTCGGCATTTAGATATTTAGATTATCTGTAACATAATATATTTTTTAATTTTCTAATTAATTAAATGCGGAACCATTAAAATTTAATTTCAAATATCACATCAGCTCCAGATGTAAATAAATTGCGAGGGGTCACCTACACAGAATTATTTTTAATCGCGTGGGAGTTAAATTAAAAAGAAATTGATATAAATAATATGAACTTAATTTGAATGTATTTAAAAAAAATGCACCCATGAATCTGTCAATGATTATTTTCTATTAGAGCAGAGCAAAAATTATGAATCTGAACTAAAGTCAGTTCATTATTCACCTCGGCTGACTGTGATAAAATCAGTAGTAATACTATAGCTTTATTCGAGGGCACAATAGACCTTTTAGGTCTCAGTGAATGTCACCCCAAAAATCACACATAGCTTTATTCGGGTTTTTGTTTCTGGACAGTCCCTAAACCAACCTGAAATCGCGCAGAACTAGTTGCGTACTTTATTCAGTCCTAAGAACCATTTTTGGACCTTTTAAAATTGAACAAAGTTTGAAAAAACCCGAACATACCGCATGGTCTATAGCACTGAACGAACCTAACCTTTTTGTTACGTTATATTGACCAAAAAAATTACCTAAAATGTTGCACAAACTGCTTCTCATTATATTGAGGGACAGTCTCTTCCACAAAGTTTTCGTTTTTAATATTATCTTGTACGACTTCTGGAATTATAAGATTATTGATCACATCTACGTTCGAATATTGCCATAAAATCATTAGCATCCATTTGGTGAATATTAAATTTGGAAAGTAAAAATCCAAAATAAACAACACACAATAAACAAACCTCTATCTCTATACCTCTGCGAATTTTTAAAATAGCTCCCACCCATCTCCTTTGCAAATGATTTGAGCATGCGTAAAAAATAATCCGAAACTCGTCCTAGCTCGAGACTGGGGATTGGTTTAGTTTAGACGGTTTTCCAACCGTCCAAGAACTGCTGTAAAATAAACCCGAACTCCAAACTGCGGGTCTCAGAACCATCCTGTTAAAATCCGAACAATCCAATTTCGATTGCGCAAAATCCGGACAGTCTTAGAACAGTAATTGCATTAACCCGAAAAAAGCTAATAAGTACTTCAAAATAATCAGGTTATATATCGATATCTTGTATTTCCCGTGTTATCAGACCATAACTTCAATTCAGGCTACCGATTCAAATGTTAAGGATTCAATTATCGCACAAATTCGACTTGCTAATTCTTATCAAATTAAGTTCAATGAGCGGTGCAAGGTGTAACCTAAGAACTGATGTGTCGCTGAACCACATACTGTCTGTAAATATTGGATACCTCGTTTATTTCCTAGTATCATTGACCATTTAACACTCAGTATGGCATAGGTAATTTGTTATCATGAGTACAGTGTCCTGCAATTGAGATATTTTATATTTAATGAATGATTTATTTCGATATTATATGTTTTGTTTACTTTTTTTGCAGAAATATATATTTTTTTGTTTTATAATTTGGCATTATTTGTACTTACATCATGCCAGGCTTTTTTCTATAAGTTTTATTTGTTATCTTTATAAGGAATAAAAATAATGATGTAAAAAAATGTTAGTTTTTGATGTTCTGAGAGCTCCGAAGGACAGCTAAAAAAAATTTTTAAAGCTCTTTTTTTTAATGTCAAAAATCGATTTTTTTCTTTTTTTTTATTACTTTTCTCGTTTTGGTATACTTTTAGAAAACAAAAAAAATAACTTTCATCCCAAAATTTAAATTTAAAGGTCGCTCATAATGTTTTTCAATTTATTAGTACATTAAATTAGATTTTTTCGAGCGACCATTGAATATTAATATTTTTCTCTTTTATTTAGTAAAAAAATCGATAAAAATACACCACGAGACGAACTCAAAATCAAACAAAATACTGAAAATATAATTTTTCTGAACCTCAATAATTTTTATGTTAACAATATTTGAATAAACTTTTTTGGTAAATTCTTGAACCTAGTGTTAAATTTTCACAGGTTTTAACTAAAAAAAGTTATAAGCGCCTTTTCAAAATTTAAATTTTGAACTGAAACTTGCAGAAACTCATTTTTGTTTGATCTATAAAACTATACCGTAACGAGAAACAATGAAAGTATGTAAAGGAAAAAATTGAACTTTGACATTTTAAAAAATTTGTAGCGGTATCTTAAAAAAAATTTTCGGGCTCTTATAACATCAGACATTTTGTCACACATGTAGTTGGCTTTATTGCGCCACCCTACTGAACACGTATATATAATCTATTTTTGACTAGATTTTTTCTATTTCAGTTGGGTATTATCTACCGAGATATCAAGTTAGAAAACATCCTAGTGGACGAAACAGGTCATATCGTCCTTACGGATTTTGGTTTGAGCAAGGAACTTCCTAGAGGAGAGGCTGATAAAAGGGCCTACTCGTTTTGTGGTACAATTGAATATATGGCACCTGAAGTTGTCAAAGCTGGTACCCAGGGGCATGATATAGTAAGTAATTTTTATTTACAAAAAAAACAGTTTTCAATGTTGTCAGATTTACTACTTTATTGATACTATTAGATACTTTTAAATCATAAAAGGTAAAAATAGATCAGATCAGATGATATTAAATGTATGCGTCTGTTTATTTTAGTTATTAAAAACACCAAAAAAAAACAAATTTTAGAACAAAAAACTTCTACAATTCAACAGCTAGAAAATTTTAACTAAATATTCCATTTACACTGAAAGATATCTAGGTATAGTTTGGCATGTTTATCTGAAGCTACGGGGCATCGGTAAGAGGCGAGGAAACATGGTGACTCTGTATAAATCAATATCAGTCAATTGACGAGATAAGAAGGAAGAACACACGCACACGCTTGCCAATAAGAAGTCAGCTCTCGAAAAAAATCACCAATTATTTAATTCGGAGGGTGTGGTAATTATGGTTTTCGTACAACGCTGCCAGAGCTTGAAGAAGCCCGTAACAAATTTGGAAAATATATATGTATATATATATATATATATATATATATATATATATAATACAAAGTCCCTTTTCTAATTAAAATCACTGCATACTTAACACTTTGGCTTTTTCATAGATAAACGTGGAAATATCATCGAATGTTTTCGACTGCATTCCTTTCACGGCTTCAGATAAACTTGCCAAAGTATACAAGCAAACAAGCGTTACTGACTAAACACTAAATATACCACGTTATTCCACTACTTTGAATATCCAATTTCCTAATAATCCGTTATATACTAGAGAATCTCCGCATAGACAAAATTCAATGAATTTAAGTAACACTCCAATCCCATCGCTTCCAATGTTTAAACGTCGTCCATTCATTATTTCTTGGTCGAATAACTGCTAAGACTAAATCTTAACAAACAACGACCAACAGGACCGTACTAGACATAACTGTATATGCAAGAAAAAAATCATTTAAGAGAGGAAGGCAACAATTCAACTGTCATATTTAGTTAACTCAAACTTAACCTTCAGACCGATTCGTTTAAGGCAGGTCTTCCTATAGATGCGTTTTCGTCCGAATTATATTCGTCAGAAATCGTACGAAGAAATGCAAAGAATCCAATTTCTTTTAAATGAGTTGAGAGTCGTACTTAACATCCGAATTATTCGTGCGTTTTCGGACGAAATCATGCGATGTACGACGTATCCGCGAAGAATGGGATATTTCGCAGTTGTTCTGACGAGTGTTAACACTTTCTAGCTTAAAAATGTATGTGAAGAAATTAATAAGCTTGATTAATGATAGAAAACCTTTGTGGGATATGTTTGATAAATCATATCACATGAGGGATGTATCCTGATTCATGCGGTAGTAATCGAAAAACTTTTTTGGATTTTTTTAATCGTTATATAAATGATGAAATTATCCAAATTCTCTTCATTTTGCTAGTATATCGTGAACCCAACACTTTTTTCTTTTTGCGTTTAATCGTCTCAAAAGATGAGCATTTTCCAAAAAATATTCATCCATTATTTAGCACACCGTTTCCCAAAACGCACTGATTCGGATTATGTAAAAACCAATCCAGTGGATGATACTACTAATACGAAATCTGACGAAATTATTCGTCCAATTTCTGACGAAAGTATCTAAAGGACGACCGGCCTAAAACTGTATTTAAACCGAATGATTAAAGTTAATGATGAGTCAGTAGAGAAGGGAATTGTTGAAACGCCGCAATACTATCATGCTGTCTGTACGTTGTATATTTCTCGTCATTTCACTTGCTTGTCCAAAAAAAACAATAATGTTTGATAGTTATCTAGATCCATAATATGCAAATGCAATTTGTCCTTCGACCGGTCCTGATTAGTTTGACGATAAGGTGTATCCTCATTCAGTTTAGTTGTTCGTCCATCGTTTGACCTTCTTAAAACTAAAGAAATAAAAACGAATGGCAAGTATCTGCATTCTTAACGGTAATGGGAAAGTGAGGAAGGAAAGAAAGAGAGAGAGAGATGCATTAAACGACACGTAGGATTAAGAGAGTGAAGAACAAGTGGATTGTTCGAATAGTTGTTTTACTTTTTCGCGAATAAATTGATTTAAAAGTTGCGTAATTTCTTTAGATTTGCTTTAGTTTTAATTTCAACTTGATAATGATATTTAACGTTATTTAACCGCAAATGCTTTTAAAACTATTACACCGTCATCACGGACGAATTTCTAGTGGGCGTACCAACTATTAAAATCCTTCAAAATGTGTAATTGTGTCGCTAATATCACCAACCAATTCATCTACGAACAAAAAATACACAGCAATTAATCAATCAAACGTATTGAAGGTAATTGTTCAAATGGAATAAACGTAATGAACATTTTAATAATAACATTCGAGAATTTCAATCAATGGTTTATAATTTTCACATCGCGTCTAGAAGGTTCGAAAAATGTAGGGCAACAAAGTGGGCCGTTTATTGGTTCTTTGGAATTGATCGTAGTTGTTTAAAACAACGTTTATCGGTATCTATATAATGATGCAATTCTACAGTTCCTTACTTAGGCACGTATATTATTATTCACTTTTCATAAATAATAATTGACCGTAAACAACAAAGTACAGACCTGACGAGAACTGTCAGTGGGACAGTAGAAAAAGAAGTAAGACACATTGCCAATACCAAAGGTACGTCTGTATCCTAATTTGAATGCTCTAATTTCTCCCGATTGATAGGTGGCGCTTGCGCGTAAAATAAACATCGACTAATCAAATTTTTTTAGTCAAAGATTAGGGTTAATGATTGTAGTACATTTTAACGGTTCATTATTGTGGTATTTTGATTAGGATTAATCACAGACCTGCCTTTTTTCCATTTCTTCCAACGTAATGTGTTAGAAGGACATTAACAATCGATGACGCACATCAAGAAGGGTAATATAACTCAATTAGTGCAAAATCCTATGTATAAAATATAAGTTGATAAAAACAAATTAATTACTGGAATTAACCTGAATTTGTTTTTCTCAATAAAATTGTAAGAAACATTTCTGCAATTGAAGTTGCGTCATCTTTAAACAATTCCAAATAAATTTTACTTTCAATTGGCTTGGAATTATTTTCAAATCGATTTTGATAAAAAATGTCTTATATTCAAAGTATGATTTGTAAATTTAACAAAACCATTCTAATTAGTGGATGAGTTGGGATATTTTTTCGAGACTTTCACTTGTCGACATCGAAACTCTCTCTTATCTTTTTATTTTCTTTAAAATAATGCAAACCAGAAACTGTGAATAAGGTCGAGCGGAATTTAATTTTAAAATATACACTCAGGCGCAAAATGAAACCGTAAGAATTTGATAAAAAATAAATCCATGCTGAATTTTAAAAAAATAACGCTTTTCACCAATTAGTTATGGGACACTGTATAGAAAACCAGAACTTTGTTATTCCACTTTATTTGTAGATCGCTATAATAGTACAGGGAATGAAGCTCAAAAAAGGTAAAACCTCGCAATTTTTTCGTCTAGCATGGATTGACTTGAAATTTTAACAGGAGGTAGGTGATAGCCGAAGGTTCAAAATCTATATCGAACCGAAGGGCGCTAAACGGTTTTTAGAGGTGAAAACTATCCTTATTTGTCAAAAATCATAAAATAACATTTTAAACCTGAAAATGGGTAAGATTTGGTTTGGATAAGTTGAATAATGATTGCTTTGAGCTTTGGAATACAATTTCATCATATTTCAACCCTTAAAAAGCAGCCCCTGTTACAGTTAATGTAAAAAAAATCACGAATCCTTAAAAAATGATTTCGCCTCTGATTGATTTGCATAAAAGTTTGGGATTAGGCTCAACTCACCCTCTGCTTTATATATCATGTCATGCCGACGAACCCTGACTGTTTCTTAGGGGTGAAAACTACCCCTAAATGTCAAAAATTGAAAAATAGCATTATAAATCTTAAGATAGGTGAAAATTGGTTTGAATTAGTGAAATGATGGATTTGTTACATTTCAAAATACAATTTTATACTTTTTCAACCCTTAAAAATCAACTGTTATTAGTGTTATATGCAAAAAAAAAATTTTTGCCAAGAGAAAAATAATTAATGCTAATAGGGATTTGCTCAATAATTCTGTTGTAAAAAAAATCTTTCCTATTGTATTTCAAGCAAAGAACACGAAACATTTCGTATATATAACGCCCCACTGTCGAATAAACCGGTTTTGTACATTATTATGCTTCCAAGTGTTACTACTACTACTCTTTCTATTGGAATTTTTCGAAAAAAAAAATCGATTGGTTTTTTAACGTATTTCCTTCATTTTTGATGATAAAAAGTTTATTCAAAAACGATTTTGTAGGGTTTTTCAAGAACTACAAGGATCTGTAAGTTAAATCTCTTTAGACCCTTTCGTTTTTAAATGGGGTGAGTTTAAAGGGCTAAAAAAAAGGTGGTGCTCGTGCGTAAATAGACGTTTTAAACGGCTATATCTCGTCAAATATTAACTGTACAAAAAATTTACAGGAAAATTTTTGTCATAAAAAAAGCTACAATTTCGTTTTTTAACTTTGCTTGTACTTATACTTAAGAAAGGGTGAAAAATACAAAATAACTTTTTACTTTAAGCCATAATTTTTCGAAAACTATGAATTTTAAATTGGTTAAACTTTTTGGACATATTAACCATACATGTACAAAGAGAATTGCACAAGGGTAAAGATCAATTTTAATTAGGGAGGTAGTTAGGGGGTTGTTTTCACCGATTTTTTTGTATAAAAAATTCAGTACTGACATTATTTTTGTCATAATTCACTCAATTTTGATGCTACAGACCTTTTTTTTTAAAAAGAAAGGTCTAATTATGCTCTTTGAAAAAGATTCTATGAGTTTTCTACAAAAAATGCATCATTTTTCCGGTGTTTGACTTTGAATCTATCACATTTTGCATTTGGGAAAAAAAGCTAATCATTGATGGGCCATATCTCGGGTTCCTATTGGTTTTAGAGAAATTATAAAAAAAGGGTTTTGCTTGTTTTTTCAAAAGCTACAATTCTGCTCCACACAGTTTTTTTGATAAAATGCATAATTTCCGAGTTATCCGCGAAAAACATCAAAAACGTCGATATTTTCCTCTAAAAACCGTTACTTTCAATCGCGAATCGAGAATATTGATTTCACAAAAAAAATGTGTAGAACATTTTTTGCTTAGAATCACTTTTTCAATCGATTCCTGTGGTTAAAATGTAATAAAAAATTTTCACCCCCGAGATGGGGTGGCAACCACCCCCCCGAGGCTATAGCGCCCTTCGGTTCGATATAGATTTTGATCCTTGGGCTATCACCTACCTTCTGTTAAAATTTCAAGTCAATCCATGCTGGACGAAAAAATTGCCAGGTGAAATGCTTCATTCCCTGTACTATAAATATGACGCAAATTCATTCAATTGAATGTTTCTTATAATCTTAACAACGTGAGCAACGACATATTTATATTTTTAGTACGTTGTCTAAAACTAACATTATTGTCAAATGATTATAATACTGAATAATAGTAGTTTTTTTTTAACAAACGTATTAAACAATAAAATTTATCACTTGGAGTTACCAGTAATGCGAATAAAAAGCGAATAAAAAAACCAATAATTAAAATTTCACTGAAAACGGTTGAAAATAACATGTTTTCGATTAATATAAATGTATTATCGGTTGACTACTTAATATAAACCAGTGGCGTAGTGTACTAATATTGTTGACAATGATTTATGTTGGCAGTGATGTATTTAGGCCTAGGCATTTTACAAATTGGTACTGAAGGTTTTTGCAAATCACAAGTTTTTTTGCGCCAGTGGAAAAGCCCAATCACCCAATATTTACTAATTTATTGAATGTACCAGTCCTGCTTCTTATCACCAAATTATATTTTTGGAAGAAACAGAACGGAATCCGTTTAGTTTAGTACTAAAAATTAATTTTTCTAAATCCTCCATATGGAACGTAGAGTTTCTGTACGTACACCTGTATAAAACCATCTGGGTCATCCTCGGTGATTCATTATAATTTACCAAAATAACCGAGGCCCGAAATGGTAACCTCGCAGACGTTCATGCATAATATAATAATGAATACCATACACTTGAGTCAGCTGACTGTTACTTTTGACCTACGCCTTGAGCTGATATCTCTCCTAACGTACAAAAATCGATGTCAAATGTTTAATATCATGCTCGGCGAAAGTGAAATTGATGGTTTATAGAAAGGAGAGGTTTTTGTATTATATTCCATAACAAAATAAAATCGTTGCAGATATGCGAGATAACGTTATTAGATTGAATGGTATTTTGTAACTGGTTACTATATAACTACTCGAACTTTGCTCGATTATTGAGAATTTAAAAAAACTAAATGTCATTGCAAAAATATTGTAGTTATTTTTACAAATAAAACATAATTCTGTATGAAATTATAAATGTTTTACCCATTTGAAAAAAAACTCCTATGCTAAATTCCATGAAACGGGTACATCCGTTTAAGAGTTGTGAACCCGATTGCAGCGCCATCTACCGTTACCAATTGTGAATCTAAACCATCCAGTTGAATTCACACAAATTTCATCAAAATCGGTCCAGCAGTTTATATATAAATATAATACATTGCACCCGTGCGAAGCCGGTGTGGGTCACTAGTTATACATAAACCTTCCTCTTGAGTCACTCAATCTATTGCTAAATCTGCATTAGAATCCTTTGAGTAATTTAAAAGTTCTAAGCTAGACTCCGTTTCACGTAAGAAGAAGCCACTTGAAGTCGCAGACGTATGCGCGAACTTGTTTTCAACACCAGCGGCATATTGTGAAATTGACATTCGACTTCAAATCAGTAGTGTAACGTGTTCACATTTTGTAGTTTCACAAAATAACAATATTAAAAATTTATTTATCGTATGTACAGTGTAAATAAAACATATTTGGGACAATAGACACTGGTATATGAAAACACTTGTCAATAAAAAAATGGTGGTCGGCATGAAACATCGTTTGTAACGCCAATGGCATGAAACGATCGTTACGAGACGACAGATAAACAAGACCGATTTTGGTCTCTGCGCAAGACAGTTGGCAAACTTCACGTGGCTTCTTCTTATGTGAAACGGAAGCGACGCATTTCTTTTAATAGAGAATACTTTGAAAAACAATAGTGTTGGATAGTTATCTACTGCTCTTTACTAGCTCCATATGGTTTTTTGAAAGTACGCTTATTTTATTAGCTGTGGTAGTACTTTATAGAGTACGCCCTGTATAATTAATTATAATTGTTTCAAATTAGAATATAAATTTCTTCAAAACATCTATAAACTGTTAAAAAACAGGTTATTCTAAATTTTATCGGTATTAATTACACCATATTGCTGAATTAATTCGCTTTCTCATAAAATTCCACTCTCCCCCTTCGCTTTGCCAAAAAATAAAAACTTTCACTTCATTGACTGGAACACAATGATATACATCAAATTCGAAATGTGTGTGTTCACTCCCACCTCTAATTCACTGTGTTTTAACCTAGATTTGACGACTGGTTGTCATGTAACCGGGTCAGACTCCCTCTAAGGGGGTCGCTCTGTAGTCGCTGTCTATCGGATTTTGTTATATACATTACGTTTTGTTACGTAACGACCTCGAAAAGTACATACGATGCACGTACTCACACACACACCATGAACAGTGCCGGTCCTAGAAAGAATAAATTTGTAATAATATGGATTATAAATGGCGGAGAAAAGAAAGGAAAGTTCATAAATTCGGAGATAGATGGTGTTAATACAGTATGACGTACTATCCCTTACACGCCAATCGACCTTAAGCCAGCAAATCGTATAAGTTCTATCATATTGAATGATAGAACGTGGGACAGATAATGTTATAGGTTAGTACGTTATACACCGCCCACAGTGTAATTCAATGTCCTCTGTGGCACATAGCCAGGGAAGTAGTTGTTTCTTCTTTGTGTAGGGTCTGTTTTTTGAAAAGTAATTTGTAATGCGTTATAATAGTATTCAACTATATAACATTCATTTATTACTGACAGTTACATTCGACTCCGCAACTGATAAAATAAGATTTAAATTACCTAGTTTATTCCAAGGTTTTAATTATTAATATTCGTCAAGCCGGACCTGGAGTATTTGTATTGGCACAGGTAAAGGTCACGAGAGTATAATAATGCTGCAAAGGAGACATCGGGGAAACTCTAAATATTCGAAAAGTCATATTGCGCAATGGCTTGTCGCTAATCGACGATCATATTGTATAAAAAGTATACAATAATATACATATTCCTATTTGTTGAAATGTTACATAATATGCTTGCACACTAATTAAAAATGGCAACAATATTCTAGATTATAGTTCAATTGCAATTTCGAGATATTCTTATGTATAATAATAATAATAATAATAATAATAATAATCTAAGCAGGAATTATATATAATTGTGTAAAGAAACGAAATATCTTTATAGAGAAGCCAAACTTGTTGTTCAGAGGAGGTGATAGACCAAATGTAGGTGTTGGCGACATCATCCTTCCCAGAGTTTCGATGGTTTCGAACGCAGTGTCGCTCAAAAAACAACTACTCATGGATTCTCAGAGTTCCAGTTCCTCGAGTAGTATCACTTTTAAATATTTTGGTGACTGGCTAAAATTTCAAGTTAATTTGTATTATTTTTGAAATTTGATATTTAATTTGAGATGTTCACATTAAATCATTGTGCAACTAGTGAAAAAATAGTAATTCAAACGTGTTGCATACTATATTTTTTCTACGACTGGATAATACTTATCAGGAAATAGAAATAAAGTCGATAGGAAACTAGTGCAAATAAAATCCTGGAGCAAAGGAGTTAATATAATCTAGTGGTCGTACAACTACAATTGTATGACCATTATCATACTTGTTTCATGTCGACAAGTGTATACTTTTTTTTCAGCTTCATTAATTGCTACTAATTTAGTTCTTTGACACAGAAAAAAGCAGGAAAACCTCCGAAACCGCCAATTATATCAAGCAAGTCATCGAAGCAAATCGACCTAGCACGAGACGCTATAAATATTTTGCGAAATTCGTAAGAAAAGAGGTCACCAATTTCGACGTATTTTCCTTAATTTGCGACATTTAGATAATTGTTTTTAGATTTGCTGTAACTTCATAGTCGATTGAAAATAAGTATTTTGCAATTGGATTTAAAACAACCAACGATCAATATTATTTATAAAAATAAATAAAAAAATAAATAATAAACTCATCATATTAAAACGGATCAAAGTGTTATTTTGTTCATGGTATGCAAATGGAGGTGGCGGTCGCTTATTGCTACGAAAAAATCTTTGAAAAAACTCATAGCAGGTTAGGCACGCTTAGGATTTGAACCCTAGTCCTTCCGAATCCAAGCCGAGAGCGTTTACAGTCCACCATTTGCTCAGTATGTGAATGTGCCTTGGAAATGCCGAAATGTCTACCTTCATCGAGACTTGATGCTAGACACCGTTAAGCTTGATTCTCACTACAGGTACGCTCACGCCACACTCGCACTCCAGCAGGGAAGGCACTCCAAAAAGAGTGGGTGCACTTTCTTGTGAATATCTAACTTGGGATGAGGGCACGATTAGCAGTACTATTGTTCACTGAAGGGCAATAAAAAATTGATAAACTAGCAAAAGCGAAGCAATTTATAAAGAGCACACCTAAACAAAATGTCCGAGGAACAGGATAAGATGAGGCTCAATACTGCTGGATTGTAGAGCACTTCCACAATAATCAACTGGTGGAAAATCTGTACCTGTATTTGCGGAACTGGAAGAGGCAAAAAAAAACTAAACACTCAAAAGCAAAATACGAACTCTAAAGAAAATGGTTGAAGAAATATCGACCCACTTTAAAACTGACATCTTTTGGATGAATTTGCTGATAATAAAATTTATGTAACATCCATTTATAACGAATTAAAAATCATTTAATATCACGTCAAATTCCAAACACCGATTTGATTGCATTTAACATATTACGTTGTGGAAGTAGTCCATTATCTCGGATACGGCAATAAGGAGAACCTAAATTAAGAGCCTAACGGTCGCCTTGTGAGTTTGTGTTGTGTTAATGAAACCAAACGCCGTACAATAGTTAATCACAATCGGACGACGATACTGACACACTAACCTACTTCGATTACGTTGTCTTTTATTATTCACGCAAAAAAAAGGAGTGTTTGTTTTTTGGTTTAGCGAAAACAAAAATTCTGATGTATTTGTGTAAGCCGTTTATGTCGTAATATTTACAAAATCAAATAAATAGGTTAGGCGTCATATCAATGTCCATTTTATACGGTCGCGTATACAGAAAAGTGCTAAGGTGATTTTCTAAAGAAATATGTAAATTTGAGTTTAACTAATTTTCTCAAATTACCGGTATGTTGTTCTGTTTTACACTAACACTTAATTAACTAACTTCTTCTCCTCATCCTCCTTCTCATTCTCCCCCTCCTTCTCCTTCTCCTTCTCATTCTTCTCCTTCTTCCCCTTCTCCTTCTTCTCCTTCTCCTTCTCCTTCTCCTTCTCCTTCTTCTCCTTCTCCTTCTCCTTCTCCTTCTCCTTCTCCTTCTCCTTCTTCTCCTTTTCCTTTTCCTTTTCCTTTTCCTTCTCCTTCTCCTCCTTCTATTCATCCTCCTCCTCCCCCCTCCTCCCCCCTCCTCCTCCTCCTCATCCTCATCCTCATCCTCAACCTACTCCTTCTTTTTCTACTTGTTCTTCTTCGTCTTCTCCTTTATCTTTGTATTGATACTTCTTCTTCTTCTTTCTCTTTATCCTCCTCCTCCTCCTCATTATCCTACTCCTTCTTTTTCTACTTATTCTTCTTCGTCTTCTCCTTTCTCTTTGTATTGATACTTCTTCTTCTTCTTTCTCTTTATCTTGATACTTCTTCTTCTTATTCATTCTCTTTATAACTATATATTTTGCAAATTGAATAATATGTTTAACGGCCTTGTATGATTATACAAATTTTCGAATCGACTGCGAAAACTTATTATTAAATGCAAATTGAAACCAGTTGAATTTCCAAACATGATGGTTATATCAGCAACAACAACTAGTTCAGATGAAATTAAGAAAGCCTTTTAATATTCTAATTTAATCGCAAAAAAATGTACAAATATATGTCAATGCTAGTCGATAAACGTTGCTATTTTGTAATACTTGAAATTCTTGAAATTTCCAACCATGTTTATGGACACTGATTAAAATGTTTTATCACTAAAAATGCTTGAATGGGATAATAAATAAAAATTAAGGCTGTTGGTATCATAGCATATAACAACCCGCAGATATCCGAACAACGTTCAACTTAGAAGTGTAGTTCAATGTCTGTCGTGGCATACAGCCAGAGAAGTAGTTGTTGCTTCTTAATGAACGGTCTACTCTTTGAATAGTATTTTTCAGGCAGTCATTCAAAATTTCACTTGATATAACAATAAAAACCTCTTGAATAAGGTTTTTTTTGAAGAATAAAAATGCGATTGTCTCTGGTTTTTATGGCTACCTTAGTTACAAACTCTTATGGAATATTAAAAAATATATTCCAAAAATGTTTTCTCATCGACAAATTATCTCCCTAACCATATTTAATGATTAATAAAAATACTTTTACTCTGGAAATTTCAGCTACGAGCATGTTATCTCATTACTTTATAATTATGTAGTTCCCAATTAGTACAAAAGCTTTGATAAAATATATTTATGGCGAAATATCTGTGAACAAGTGTTGAGAAAGTGAAAATAATTAAAAAACAAACGTCGAGAATTTAAAAAGGAAGTCTCTGAACTAACTGTATATTGTTATGTATGCGTACCGAAATTCGTTCCGTTAGACGGTGTCCTCAATATCGAAGACAAGGACAACCCAACCAACATAACTAGGTATATCTTATATATGCAGAATCGTACTGGGTTTTTTAATGAATAGTGAGAAATTTTATTTGAACAACTTCTAGTGTTCACAAACCAACCGTTCTTGGTATATCATTAGTGCAAGTGCTGTATTTCTTTCGCGTCCCAACTGTTTATAGCAGCGTTCTTGAAAGGATTCCAGTTGGAACAAACCTAATATAATCAAAACACTCCATACTGAAGACTCACTCTGTAATATGTATATGGTCTTTACAACAAGCTTATTGCAAAATCAAAAAGTAATTGCCACAGAAAAACATAATAATTAAGAGAGTGTTCGACAGTCTAACAATCCGTTAATAGTGAAAGTCCAAGTAACTGTCTACTTAAAAAAATATACATTTCACACTTCCATAAATTCTCAGACGCTACAACCCATTAATTTGAACATAAAGAATTTGTTTCATGCCATACCACCGTTAGTACACTAAGGCAAATGTTTGCCCACAACATACCGTTCTAATTTTGTTTGTTTATTGAATATTGAAAAAGGTGGAAAAATTGTATAACATTTATTATTGATATAATAATATACCGGGTGTGTGATTAAGAGAATTATAAGACAATCGCTATAGAGAAAGTGCTTGAAATGAATTTTTTTCTACATTCATTCAAAAAACAACACTTTTGTGAAACACATTTAATGGAAAAAGTGGTTCTTTTTTGCACTGGTGCAACAAAATTTTTGATAAAATAATAATTCAGAGCAAGTGTCTGATCCTGCTCTAATACAGCAATAATATATGTATATCTCACTAGGTAGTTTCAACGAGTTACAATTATCGCAAAAATCTTTGATTATTTAAAATTTAAATGGTCAAAGCGAAAACCAGCTATGATTAAGTACTGTCAAGGTGGAGGCCATAAAGATACAAAAAAAAACTTGAGAGGTGTCACGTCATAGATGCGCGGGACTTTGTAAACACAACAGAGTGTATATATGTATATACTCTCTCGACTTCGTAAACACAACAGCGTATAGGTTAGAATACGCACGGCCTGCTAAATACATACGTTCTGAAATTGTAATATTAAAATATGATTTGTTTTTGAATTTATTAAAATTATGACGCGTACACTTGCTAAACACACAAAATGTGGAGATTATAATGCGTATGATTTGGTTAGCACAATAATAAAGAGAGGTTATAGTGCGTACTTGCTAAAAATACAAAAGCATTTATTATTATTATCTGTATATAATCGCAAATTGCAGCATGTAATACCTTTCTTCGCATCTAATACACATGAGCTCATGGCAGCATGTGTTGAATGCCTTGATATAGACGCGTAGGTTGATGGTTCGCGCCCGGACTATGGTGAAAATTTTTTAAATTAGCTTCCTATATCAAAAAGTGTCGTGACAACTTTTGGTAAGAATTTTATCCGTCTAGCCCCCTTTCACAACGCGCGATAAGGAACTTCGTTCCAAAAAGAAGAGCAGTTAAAGTACATTCTGAGTTCTGACATGGTAAATGATATTTATTAAATATCAGGGGGTCTATTCACTAACAGTGAGAGCTCCTAAGAGAGTATACACACTTATAAAATGCGCATGTGCATGCGCACTTTGTAAAGTGTGTACTCGTAGGAGCTCTCACTGTTAGTGAATAGACCCTCAAGGATATGTAGAGGAATCACTTACAAGCAAACTTAATGTTGCTAAACAAATATTTCAGTTTGAAAATAATGAAGATGTACAAATTCCAAATACTAGTGGTACATTTAAAGAAATTACAAATCAAGAAGTAGAATTAAAACATAATTCACTAAGGGCCGGTTTTACAAGAGAGATTTATACTAGGTATAGTTATTCTGGGAATAAAGTTATACCTAGTTTAAAACTAGTTGGTTTTACGATGCTTTTTGACACCGCAATTCTTACTCCAAGAATTGCTATACTGGTGTAAAAAAGCATCGTGAAACCAACTAGTTTTATTCTGGGTATAAATTCTGGTATAACTTTATTCCCAGAATAACTATACCTCGTATAGATCTCTCTTGTAAAACCGGCCCTAAGTAATATTAATTGAATGAAAATTGCGGAAATTGTTTCTTCACTTTTAATATTAATGAAGTATGAGTTCCTAACATATTATATTCTAATTTTCCAGTTTTTGCATGAATGTAGAAAAAATATTGTATGCAACTCGTGCAAAACGTGTTTTTCTGCACTCGACGTGTTGTCCAACTCGGCCTAAAGGTCTCGTTGGAAAATTTCACGTCGCGTGCAAAAAACACTCACTTTAGACAACAACAATAATAATAATGAACTATACTGCACCGCAAAATTATGTTCACATTCAATTTTAATCTTTTTTACAAGTTTTGACCTATTTGTCGCACCCCTGACCAGTGCACTATTACATGAGTCGTCCGTCACACAAGGCAGTACCGTTCCCAACGTACTACTTCTCTTCCCATACCAATTCTATTCTATTCTATTTTTCAAATTCAACGTCGGACGCCACTGGGTAATTAGAATCTTCCTTGATCATCTACTCCCGAGATATCATGTAATATGCCGTCTTTAATAACCGTTAAAATAGTTATGTTGCCGTTTTATTCCAGCTTTGGTAACGATCGCTAGATGGCATTACTTGAGTAAACACGCTGCTATATTTTTTTAATCATTTATATCTCAGTAGCTATGTTAATAACAACTCGATATAAATTATAATAATTCTAGAGGTCAGGATATTTCCAAGGGCACCTCAAATATCGAAAATCAACAATAAAAAGATAGGAAAATTTTATGTGGCGCTATCAATTGATACTTTTTAAAAATGGGAAATGTCTGTTGGTTAATTTAAGTTTTTTGTCTTTCTAAAGTCAATGTGAAGAGAGATATTTTTAATGTACAGCGTTGCTGAAGATATCTTTTTTGAAACGGATGGAGGGAAAGTTATGAAAGTCTAGGACGATGAATGATACTTTATTCTGCATATTTTAGAGCAAATATTTTTGACGTCAGCTTTTAGCGTACGGCAGCCATCTTAAAATTCTTGAAACATCAGCCTAGGTCGAGTGATTTATCACAAAGACTATCTTTTTCTCTTTCCAAAAATAATACTACCAAATATTTAACAAAAATATTAAAATTGTAGTTTTAAAGAAACTTGGATGTTACAGAAATTAATAAACTGTGCACTAGTTACACAATATACTATTGTACTATTAGTACTTATCTGTATTTTTTAAATAAAACTTGAATATAACCGTGACCTACGCTAAACTTGAAGGACATGTATAAATATTTGCCAGTTGTTTTTTAAAAATAGATTATCATTTCACACCAACCGAAAATTATGAAAATATATGATAGTTTGCACAAATTTTATCACAATGATTTTTTTTGTACTTAGAATGTTTGTTATTCAAATAACTAAACTAATTTTTCTATCCCTGACAATGTGCACTATATAATCCGTACAAAGTGACACACATTCGCAATTCATATTATAGTCTATTTTTTTGAATGATAGTATTAAAATAATAAAGCATTCGTAATCCATAGGCGTATCATTTCTTTTAGTAGACAGTTAAAATGAAGTTATACCTCGAGTATTTTCCTATGGAATAAAATTTTTATAAATATAATAAATATACCGGGTGTACATTATATTTTCACCTAATTAATCTGCTTATAACTTTGGGTGTACGTCCACAACAATAAAGATAAAGATAAAGACAAATTTGCGTAGGTACATTTGTGGGATTGGAAAAAAGCAAATAACAATATCAATATTAATATTTGGCAAAGGGAATTTTAATTTCAAAAGTTGCATGCTGTGGGTTTCATTCTGGAAAAAGTATAATGAAGAATATTTTACAGGTTTAGATTGTAAACATCTATATACACATACAGTATGTGCCAATTTTTAAAGAAGTGAATTATTTTTAATTTGACACACTATAGGTTATACCTGGGGAATGAAAAACGAACGAAAAACCTTGCATGTGTCACACCACTTGATAAAATTGTCATTATCTAAATACACATGAAATATAGAAGAACGACTTTGAACTAACACTGTATATTAAGTAGCACATACTTTTATTTTTGAATTAAAATGGTTTACTCGGAATAAACAACATCCTTGTTTAAATTGGCTCGCTTGTTCCGTTATGGGTTACAGTTACAAGAACATGCTCGGCTCATGAATTTAATAAGAGTTAATAATATTGTGCAACCATACAGTTATAATGGTAAAAGTGCTGTAAAAAGTGTTACTTTTTATTTTATTTTATTCTTTTATGAAATTAGTTTGAAAGACCGACTAATGTTCTATACACTTCTAATGCGCGTTATTCAACAACGCTAAGACAAATATTTCACACCAGCTTCCGGCTGACAAAAAATGTTAATTGAATTGGTTATTGGTTCTAATACGTATAACACTACAAATTTTCTTTTCCTCTACAGTGGCACAGCTAGTGGGAGGTTAACCAATAAGCCGAATCTAATTGAGCTATAATATTAGTTGTCACTAGTAACGCAAATTCCATACAATTATCAAGATAAATAGCTTTTAGAATGTTGGCGTCTTTTATTTTCAAACTTAATTGCTCTACATCCGTGACTCCTATTTCCGTCAAAGTTTTAACGCCACCAAAAAGTACGAAAGTAAGCAAGGAAAACAATATAAAACCGTTTTTGAATGAATATCTCTACTAAATTTACCTGTATAACTTTTTCCTTCACATTGCGCTGAACTAAATGCAGCGAAATATCCTGTTAAAATTACGGCATAGCTGTAGGTTGTCAAGGGGAAGTGTGCAGCGCGGGTGTTTGGAAGAGCTCGCAGAGCACGTTCGTTTGGCCCAGCTGTATAAAATATCAACATTCGCAGTTTTTTTTTCATTGTGACAATGCGAATGCCACATAAAATATATTGATAAAAGGAAATATTTTAGATAATTGGAAATATTTTTTGGAAGCCTGCAGGGCCTCTGTCTACATCTCTAATAAAATCCATGACCGACTGAAAATTTTTACAACCTGGCAACATCGAAATCTCGTCCCGTAAATAATAATCGTTGTTTATTTGTATATTTTATTTTAGGCTGTGGATTGGTGGTCTGTTGGTGTATTAACTTACGAACTTTTGACTGGAGCATCCCCATTTACAGTGGAAGGTGAAAAAAATACTCAACAAGAAATTTCCAAGAGAATTTTGAAGTCTGTACCTCCAATTCCAGAATGTAAGTGTAAAATTTTCTTTTAATATTTAAGGATATTAATCGATAATTCAAATAATTATTATTTATTATTTTATATAATTTATTATTTATAGATTTGGGAGCAGAAGTAGCTGATTTTATTAGTAAATTATTAGTAAAGGATCCGAGAAGACGCTTAGGGGGTGGCGAAGAGGACGCCAAAGAACTGAAACGACATCCGTTTTTCAAAAACTTAGACTGGGACAAGTTAGCCAAGAAAGAAATTCCAGCCCCTTTTAAACCTGTGATAAGGTATATATTTATATTATTATTTTAACGTTAACGCGTGTATCAAACTGCTTTAACTAGGGATTAAAATAGTCTCTCCTCGCAAGATTTATTTATTTGGTGGATGATACTTTGGATCTGAGGGGACGTTCACCCATGACAGGAATGTTTATTGATCTATCCTTTAAAATATTCTTGTTGTACTCCTTCGCTAGATCTAAAAAGAGTACAACACGCTCATGTATTGTCAAGGCACCTCACGTCACACTAGCATGTCGGTAACGCACGTGTGGAAGGGAGTGCAAACAGCGCTGTCAGCGTTGGTACTCAGTTTTGCCACTACCAAAAACTCCTGACCGCAGCTAAATAAATTTTTATATAAAAAATGTGGAAACTAAATAATAAAGAAACTAAGCACACACCCCTAAAAATTTGTTACCAATCTTTATCAGAGCATATTTAAATATGTTTCAGGAACGAATTAGACGTCTCCAATTTTAGCGAAGAATTCACCCAATTGCCTCCAACCGATTCGCCCGCCGTAGTTCCACCGAATTTCGACAAGATTTTCAAAGGGTATTCATACGTAGCTCCATCAGTACTTTTCAGTAAAAACGTTATATCCGACGATCTAATCAGACCTAACAAACAACATGATAATATCAAAAACTTCCGATTAAAAAATAGTCCATTTTTTAATACTTACGATATAGATTTTAACGAAGAAATTTTGGGAGACGGAACGTTCTCCATATGCAGAAAATGCGTACATAGAAACACCGGCAAGGAGTACGCCGTCAAGATAGTCAGTAGAACTAGAGATTGTACGCAAGAAATAAATTTACTTAGAGCCTGTCAGGGGAATCCCAACATTGTATCTCTATTCGACGTTACACATGATGAAATTCACACTTACCTGATTATGGAGTACTTAAAAGGTGGTGAGCTGTTCGATAGAATCAGAAAAAAGTCCAAATTCACCGAAAGTGAAGCTTCTTTGATAATGAGGAAGCTAGTATCGGCAGTGAGCTTTATGCATTCTCGCAGTGTGGTCCACAGAGATCTGAAACCTGAAAATTTGGTATTTACTACCGATGACGATGACGCCGAAATCAAAATTATCGATTTTGGCTTTGCCAGGTTGAAGCAAGAACAGGAACCGTTACACACACCTTGTTTCACGTTGCAGTACGCTGCTCCGGAAGTTTTGAAAGGTGACTCGGAAGGGTACGATGAAAACTGTGATTTATGGAGTTTAGGAGTTATTCTGTATACTATGCTTTGTGGTAAGTCTATACAATTTTCAATATCATATTATTCACTGTTGATTATTTGCCAACCTGAAAGTTCTACTATGCTTCCTCAGTTTCTGTGGAAAGTCTCAGAGACTAAGAGATCATTCATGCCAATTTCCTGAAGGATATGATATCTGTAATTATTCCACTTTTAACCAGTACTCTCAGTATAGGTTCCTCCCTATTTACATGCCAATTGTATGCATGTGGTTACTGTACAGTGACCGATGCTTTAGTAAGTTTAATATTCTGTTTGAATCCACTGAGGTGAACAAACAACGTGCAGCAGTTTTTGGCATCCCAGTGAATGTAGATTCAGTCCCTAGCTTTGCTAGAATGTCTGCCGTTTCAGGGACCCAAATAAGAGTTACTCTAATATGGTTTGCCAGGATTAACAGTTTTTGTAGCTTGTATACAGCCATTCTGGCTGGATTGAGAATGGCCTCCATTGAAGTTTTGATTTCTCCAGTTCGGCTTTCTTCCGGCTTTCTTAAGATCTTTTTTTTTGCTTACCAAGCTAAGGCTCCATAGATCACCATGGTTCTCGCCACAGTTGGGTACAGCCAGTGTACAATCCATGGATTTAGATTCCCATAATTGGTTTTGTCATGTAGGTGTGAATTCCAGGTTAGTTTAGCATCCACCTGATACTTGACCTACTGGCTTATACACAGCTGCACGTTGAAGAGGCTTGGCAGTGTTAGCCTCTTAATCTTCCTATATTCCAATACCTTCTATAATTTTTAAACTAAATTATTTGTCTACAGGAAAAGCACCGTTCCATGCCCGATCCAGAGACGAGACCGTCTCGTCAATAATGACACGAATAAAAGATGGCGATTTCAACTTCGATTCACCAAATTGGCAAGGTGTTAGTAAAGAAGCTAAAGTTGTCGTCGAGGGTCTCCTAACGGTGGACCCATCACAAAGACTGAGAATGATAGATCTCCAGCATAACAACTGGATCCAAGGCAGCCAAAATTTCTCTCAAACGCCTCTAATGACACCAGACGTACTTGGATCAACAGCAGAGAGGTAAGGTTACTTTTAATTAGACTACAACCCATCTAATCTCACTTTTATAGTATAACCTTTTATTATGTATTTTTCAGGACGCTCCAAACCACGTTCAACGCCTTCCACCAAGCAGAACGTGAAGGTTTCCGATTACAGGACGTTCTTAATGCCAAACTAGCTCAACGCAGACGATTGAAAAAGAGCTCATCCGACAACAACAGCTCTAGCTCATCGTTCACAAGTGAGAGTTCACTTAAGAGCGGACCTGTAACTCCGGCACGCTCTCATCTCTCGCTCGAATTGAAAAAGACTGATGAAATTGGTGCGCAAGTTCCATTGGAACCGAACAGAGTTCCTGAAATAGTCAGTTCCACTAGCTCGGATTCGAGAACCTCGGACGCTATTCGTGAATCGACGAGCTCCAGCGGAATTGTCGTGTCCGACAAAAACTCCGTCGATAGTAAGACGGAAAAGAAGAAGAGGGGAAAGAAAGTGTATATCCAATCCAGGCAGAGTGAGAGGATCAGAAGAATTCGGTTAGAAATCGATGGTGAACCACCCATGGAATTTATTTGTTTGCCGAATAGGACCAGAAAGAGGAAGATCGCAGATGTTGATGATGGCGAACACCCCGATACCCCTCAATCGAAAATTAGAAAGAAAGTTTCATCTATGAACAAAAAGAAAAAACGGTAGTCCCGTGTTTTTCTTTTTATTTTATAGTTATTTTTAGTTGCAAGTCATTCGTAGGTGTTAAATTGAGGTGCAGACATCTTTCAACCCCCCCCCCCAAATTGTTTGTTATCCCAGAAATTTGAAATTGAATTTACTTCAATTGTTTTAATACGGTTTTATCTATTAAGGGATCCTAAAAATTTATATTTTTGGCAAATAAATTATTAATTTGGGATAAAATCAGTATTTTGAGCATATTGTATGAAAAATTTGGGAAAGTATGGGAAATAGAGGTTCGTTACCAAAACAAAAAAAAATTAAAAAATGTGATAAAAATGGTTAAATATTAATTTTGAAATTTTTTGTCAAATACATTTTTTTGGTTATGATGTTGAAGAAGTAAATGTTGCAATCAAGTGAAAAAATAGGTTCTGACGATAATTTTGTTAAAAGGCTGTGATGATAATTTTCTCTGCAGTTACATTAACATTTGTGAATGTCGTGAATCACATGTATTTTTGTTTAAAAAAAAATTATTTCTAGGCGAAAATATTTACTAATTATTAATTTATCTTGCACTCGATCAGTAATTAATAAAATAAAATAAACATGACTTTCAGGTGCTGGTCTCCAACATTTATATTTCCCCATTTCCACCTACTACATATTTTATTTCATCTGCTTCACTCCATTTTGTCCTGCGATGAGTTATTAACTTGAAATTTCATTCTTCTCCTCTATTTTTGTATATCTTCCTCTTTGATTAGCTTCTTCAAGACGTGCTTGGTTCCCAAGTCTTTCATGAATGTCCTCAAGCCATCTTAGTAGTTTTACTTTGCTTGGTACTGTTTTCATTAAAAAAATTCGATCCCCTTTCGTCTTCTTGTAGGTCTTCCTCTTTTTGTAGGTCTTCCTCTTTGATCAGTTTCCCTCAGATTCGATTTGTTCCCAAGTCTTTTATGAACCATATTAATTCTCGAACAATATTAATATTAAAACAAAAACTTGGTTTCCAATATGGCGATCCATCTCTCCTGTACTTGTAGGTCTTCCTAGTTGATTAGTTTATCTCAGTCTTTCTTGATTTCAATGTTTAAAAAAAACTGATTTCTAATCCTGTCTTCTCTTTAACTCCATTTGAGCCCTCTCTATATCTAAGTCTTTCATGATTGTCCCTAAACCAACCCAATATTTAAAAAAAATCTGATTTCTAATCCTGCCTCCTCCTTAACTCCATTCGATCCCTCACTCTTATTCTTTTAGGTCTTCCTCTTTGATTACAGTCTCCTCATGTTTCCAAGTATTTCCTGATTATCCTCAAACCATCTTGAAATTAAAAAAAAAAACTTATTTCTAATCCTGCCTCCTCCTAAACTTCATTTGA
>CAJUYG010000893.1:0-16389 GCA_910591675.1 Galerucella calmariensis | reverse complement strand
TCAGAGACTACATGAACCCTTGTAGAAGACTTTTTTGCAACGTTCGTTAGAAAAATTTTTATTTCACCAAACAAACTTGTTAAGTGCACTTCTTTCTTAGAATGAATGTTGTTAGATTTTTATTCGGGATGCAACGAAAAGTCGGAAATTTACAAAAAAGTAACCGAAGCGTCTCTTTGTTTTTGTTAATTATTTTAAACTGAACGTTTTCGTTCTCATACAATTTTTTAAATGCATCTTCGTGTGACAAACCTTAATGTCGGAGACTCACTATCCGTTGTTTTTTTTGTCCGTCCAACCATTTTGTTTTATGATTCCATATATTTCGGGAGTGTAGAGTACACGTGACATACTATCCTCATCCTGAGATATAATTTTATCCCTCTTAGTAAACAGTTTTTTAATTGAATTAATTATGATGGCACTACTGTTTTCATTTTTAAATGCAACAATGTATTCTGTAAAATTGTATCCACCGCTCAAAATGACAGAATTCTTTGGACTTTGGAATCTCGCTATTTACGAGAACGAAAACAACGTCCGACTTCTTGGTGCATCCAGTATGAAGAAAAGAGATACCAAAAAATTGTATATATTATTATTAAATATATGATTGAAAATTATAAATAATAGAGAATTTTTGTAAATTTGTTTATTCGTCGTAACTGTATGAAGTTTTTTTTTGTACAGATTAAACAAAGGAATCGCGGCGAACGTATTAATGTTAAAGAATTATAACTTGTTACTTTTTTAATGTTTGGGAAGGTTGCAATAACGCGAAAAAAAAATCCTTTGAAAAAATGTATTAGAAAATAAGTTGGCTCAGGACGAAGGAATTTTATTACTAAATGTGATAAGGCAGACAAAGTGTCTTAAATTTGAGTCAAGAATGTTGTTACTATGATTTTAATTACTAAAAATAGTGAAACTGAGATTGCAGGTTATCGAAAAAGCTTTAAACATCAATTATATACAGGGTATATCCAATTTTCGCTTGGTTAGGTGGTGGTTCTTGTGTAGTATTTTTATAACAATTTAAATATATTTTCAGTTCATTCTGTTATACAGGATGCTCGGTTAGGTGCGGCCCAAGGTCAAATATGTAACAAGTCCCAGTAAAAAAATTTAAATACTAATTTTGGCTATTTAACACCTGTGAACTTAGTTTTACTTTTACTTAATCTTATGTATTACAACTGGTATAATTTTATTTTAAAACATGTGCAACCTACTCATTGTTAAAAATAGTTATTAATTTTTTTTTATATTTATTATTTAAAATATTTATTCTTCAATATTACCTGAAAACTATACACAAGTAAAGGCATCGAATTACTTCTAATGGAC
Organism: Galerucella calmariensis; assembly: GCA_910591675.1. Lineage (NCBI taxonomy): Eukaryota > Metazoa > Arthropoda > Insecta > Coleoptera > Chrysomelidae > Galerucella > Galerucella calmariensis. Next base: position 15,042 of record CAJUYG010000893.1, on the reverse strand, counting down.
AAATCTTGACCCGCTATGTTTCCTTTTCAATTTTAGTTGAATCAAAAATATTTTTTGTTATGGAAACAATGCGAAAATCAGTTTCTTTATTGCGTAGTAGCAACTAAACTGAAGTTTGAATGCCTGCTTTTAACATTCAATGCACAACTAAGCTTTATAAGAGACAGCTATTGAAATTTCTTGTAAGGAAATAAAATCATCTTGATACATGTACCATCTTTTTTCGAGAAAGGGGAAAGCGAAAACGAGAAAGGAAAGAATGGATTAAGATATCACCAAACTATGAGCCTCGAACAAGCTACATATATTTTCCCCCGTTCGTAGATTTCTAAGGACATTTCTCTGTGTTCCTTCAATAATACAAAAGGTCAATGCTGACACTCTTTGAGCACTTCTCTAAGCCTCGTTTTGCGCAACTCTAGAGAAATAAAGGAAGATGATTGGAATTAAATATGGTAGTTGAAAATTAGATTGTTAGAAGTGATCAGTGCCTTTGGAAGGTTTTTTACTTCAAATATGCGGGCATTTTAGCCTGGGATTTGTTTTTTGTGAATATCTTACCGTTTCTTCATTTTAAAACAAGATTTTTTGTTAATAACATGACTGACACTTTCCAAATTTTAACCAGATTTCATCATATTTAGAAGTAGTTCAATGCTTTCCAGCATAATCTAAAATGCAATAGTCATGGTTTATAATTTATATTTTTGTTTAAGAGATTTTCTATAGTTACTACAATATTTGTGAAATCCAGAAAACGTTTTTCAATAATAACTTATAAAATGAAGAAAAACGAATGTGTAATAAAGTTAACCTTCAAAAGTGGATAATTATAACCTTTTTCTTTATTTTTTACCAAACTTGTATTCTATGTCATGAACACGTTGCCAGTAGTAACTAGGAAATCGTTTAACTAATTTTATTTTAGTCAATATATTTATATAAAATGGTTAGACCGTTGGCGCAATCAACCTAAAAGAAAGGGAACATTTATGTTCGTAGTAAACAAATTTTAAAAATACTTGTACATTTTGTTGTTACGCCAATGTGTTGGAATGATTTTTCAACCTCTGCTAGTTTTTGTTCGCACTCAGGTACAATGTAATTATGAAAAATAGACGTTGTCTAGGGGCATAAAAGAAATCTTCATTGCTTTGTACTTTTTTTCTAGGACAATAACATGTTTTTGGTTTAAACTAGGTTATTAAATTTATATCTTCAAGTCCTTGAAACTATGTCAATAAAATTATAAAATCTGAATTATTTTTCTATCGACTTCTACTTACATTTGTTCGTTAATGAATTCCTATTCAAATTAAATTGGTATTCAATTTTTTCGGAGTATCTTTTAAGGAAAATACTTCAAACTTTACAACACAGTCCACTGCAAGAATTGGTGTGTTTTCCAATTTTTTCAAGTTTAAATCATGCAGTTATGTGAAGAAGCAAAAAATTAAATGTGAAATTAACATTTTTTGTTATGGGGTGGGTGCCTCTGAGTCCAATTTTTCAAATATAAAGAGGTCGGTAGAAAAAAATTTTACAGGAAATATTTTTTATAGGGGAGTTTTAAATGGACTTTATAAAATTTCTGCAATGAATAACACGGAAAGCTCATTTTTTTTTTCGTTAAGAAACATTATCTTTAGCTTCCCCATAGCGACGTGTATGAAAAATAATCACTTATGTTAGTTTTTATATTATTACCGATATTGTTCATTTGTATAAGGTATTTTCTTTTCTGTAAATGATGGGTATATATTTATATGTAAAAAAATATTGAGAAAATTGAACAGAGACCAAGTGGACGACAGTGCCTTTTCATTGTAACCTCTCAACGTGGAGGAAGTCAAGCTTGTTTAGGGCAAGATACATATGATTGTAATATGCCTTAATTATGTTAGTATTAAATATTTAATTATTTACTCACAGTCTTTTATTCCCTTTTAAATACAATGGATCCAAAAAAAAACTTCTAGTGGATATGATGAAATTTTATAAACGTGTACATAAAATACCCTACTAAGTAAAGACGCAACTATGCAACTGTGAGTCGCTGGACCACAGAAGGCAGAAACTTTATGGTAGAACCCAAATGACTCCAGAAGACTTCTACAATCAACCAGCTAAGAACCTGTATGAGCTAATACAGGGAACAGATTGGCTGAATAGGTTGTAGTCAGAACACTAGGAGTATCCACAATAAGCCCAGGAGGCTGAGGTGGTACCGGCGAAAGGACGGCTCCGAAGGGAGAAAAAAAAAAGACGCAGTAAAAGAAAGTATAGTTATTCAAATTATCCTATCACTACTTTCTATGTAGATGTAACAGCGATTTACCACTGCGTTGAAGAAATTAAAAGGCAGGAAAGGACACACAGCTGAGTTGATATCTTCACTCTAAGCTAGTTTGGGATGGCACAAACAAACTTGGAGGCCATGGCCTGGGCACCATAGTATGGGAGTCATAACGGCAACGAACTGGCGAATGAAAAAGCCAGACAAAGCTCATCAATGCCATTCATTGGACTGGTCGCAAAGTCGACAGATACAGGTGAAGCACTTCATTCGCCAACATTTACGGCAAGCCTAAGATAGAAAAACTGTTAAGCAGTAGAAGGCATGTTAATATGACACCGTAAGCAGAAGAGGAAACTGAAGAGCACATTCTATACCAGAGCGATTGCCTGGCTAATGCAAGGCTGATTGGCTATTTAAAAAGAGTCGGAGTGGAGAATGTAATCTAGATTGAGAGGACCACTATAGATTTGGAAAGGTCGCAGTGGAATTGGCCGATTGGTTACATCATCAAATTTAATCTAATTTAAAAACGTACTAGCTATTTCAACAGTGCTATACCTCATTTAAAAACCAGGAGGAGTAATTTGAATTCAAGTTGGTATTTCTGTAGAGCTCTGATTGGTCAGATTCCGCCTAGTTTCACAGAAAACTTTTTAATATTGACATCAGCTGATAATTTTCATTTTCGATATTTCTGACAGATTGATATGCTTAATTTGTCATTGCATTCACTCTTGTTATTTTATTATTTTTAGTTTCGTTGAAACTGTTCCTTTAAAAACTTTAGTGAGAATTTGTATTAAATATCTGCAATTATGGATCCTTCTACTTCGAGTACCAGCTCCTCGCTTAGTCCGGAAAAACAATATAAATGGTGAACTTATAGGTCATTCAGGACCGTCAAAAATCAAATACATTTATATTATATCTACAATTTCTCAAGCAATTGGTAAGATTATTACTTTTATATCAACATGGTATTGAATGCTCATCATTTTCCTTATAGGAGTACTTAGTAGAGTCAACGGTTCATTAACTATTAAAATAATACCGAGGTATAGGAACAAAATACAGTGCAGCAAATATTAGTGGAGTACCAAGACTTTTGAAAAATTGTGATAAGTGAATTTAAAATGCTGTTCGAAGAACAAAAATTAGTTATCTATATTGGATAAGATTTTGCAAGCTTTGAAACAAATTAAATTCAACTGTGTAATCCTTTGAATAAATGTACTATTTGTTTATTATATGCATTGTATTTTTACAAATATGGTAAGATATAGTCAAAGGTTATAAGATATCGAAGGTTTGAAAAATATATAAAGGAATGGGTTTCATGAGAGTATACTGAAAATTACAAAATAATTTAGAAACCTAATTAATTAACTTCCTTTTTATTGCATTCAGTAATTTGCTAATTAAAAACAGCTATATTAAAGTGATGTCTATGTTCTAATCTATATTAAACAGGACAGTTTTACATGTGACAGTACTAGACAGACGATAAATCGATTTTTGACAATGCGTGGCTGATTTATTCATCAATCAAGGCATATTTAATAGATTTGGAATACGACTGTTGGCTACTTTTTCGGAACACACCCTTTAGTAACTGATCTGGTAACTTTTAGTGGTGTGAGTAAGGATTTTCAAATTACTCCTCCTGGTTATTAAATGGACTATAGTGAATCTTACAGGTTTAAAGAACTGATCACGCCTGACCACAATTCAACTGCTCGACTTCTATATAGTTATGTGTAGCAACAACCATTTTTTTCGGATCTCAGTGCCAATCTGTCAAAATGTCACTGCTATTTGGCTGGGACCAGAACAGACTGTGATAGTTGTGCAGTAGTGGCAGTTTGTGAAATCGCAACCCACATCTACTTCTAATAACGCATCAAAAACTGTATTACCTTCAACACTCTCGCTGTCATGAAATTTTAGGAATATTGCTCCTGGGCCAAAATTATTTTATGTTGTCTCGGTTTTAAATTAACACTAATTTGTTTTATATCAAGCCCCTTCCTTCTACATACGTTATTTTGGGCAGTGTACATTAATGTTTAGTCGCAAAATTTCTTCATAGTGTACACCACATTTGAACATTTTGTTTTTAATATTAGTAGTAATAATCCACTTGCCGAAGGATTCGCCAGCTAGCGATTCTTCTGCGTTTCGCCAGCGCTCGACTAAGAATACTAAAGTTGTGAAATTTGGTTACCAATGTTAAAAAGAGGAAGTTACCAATTATTAAATACTTCGAGTAGACAAGTTTTCAACGACACTACATCTTAACTCATTTTATTTCTAAGAATTGGCAGACAATTATTCCTGTCAGTTTTGAGAAGCAACAGAATTTAAAAAAATTGAAATTTATTTATGTACTGTTCAATTATTGGCACTAAATATTAATGAATACGCAGTGTATCTATATAAGCAGTGCAATTTTTTGAAAGAGAACACATCTATCTAGATTCTTTTAGTAAGCATCAGTCATTAAATTAAGTTCTTTTAAAAGAATACGCTCCTGCCGAATGCAATTTTCCAATAATTTAAACAGTATTTAAATAACAAAGATATATTAACTGAGAAAACTCCTTAAGTATTTCTGACACTTTTAATAAATACCTTTAATTACCATTATGTAAACAGATTTTATGATTCATAGCCAAGGTTGTACGAGTTATGATGGGATAAAACGTAAATAGTTTGATATAACATTGACAATAGTCAATTAAACAGATTTGTGGATAGTGCAAATTATATAAATAGCTAGAAAGAAAAACAAGTACTTATATTGTCGTTTATCTGTACTAACATTGTCGTTCCAAATTACTTCGTTAATTAAGATGGTTTGGAAAAGTTTGTTGTTGTTATTTGTCGCGTTGGCTATGGTGGCTGCGTTGACTGACGAGGAACAATTTGCTGAATTTAAGGTACATTTTATATCTAATTCATTTTTTATATTATTTAGATTTTTAGTTTTACGTAAGATGCCTCAGCCAAAACTCCTCTCAGATTGTGGTCAAAAATCGTTTTATTCAAATTTGAAAAATTTTTTTATAATGTCCAAAATATTATTATGTTCATATTGATTTACAATTCCACAATCATCGAAAACTATGAGCCTTTTGTTGGTGCTAATGAATCCAATTCCATTTTCCATTTTATTTCTAATTTCAATTGATTTTTACTTTTATTTTAAATTTTTAGTATAGGGTAGATAGTAGAATTCTGCCACTGACTAATGCAGGAAAGTCTTTGTCAATCTTCAGAATCTATTAAAAGTATTTGCCACTTGTTATTGTAAGTTATTGTATTTTGTATTGTATATTTCAAAAATAGAAAGGCATATTGAAGATGATATGGTTGAACCATCTTGTCTAGTTACCTTTTTTTCTTCTCTAATTTTCGAAACACCCTTAAAGTCATCCAATTTGAAACACCCTGTAGATTATAAGCAATCTGCGAGAGTGCAGCCAGCGTTGGCAAACACACTGTGATGCTGCTTGCCTCCTTCCATTTGACACTTGGCACCTGAAAGTCTAATATTTTAGAAGATATCTAATATTTTAGATTTGGGATTGATGTATATCAGGAACAGGACTGGACCTAATACGCACCCTTGTGTAACTCCGGTTTGATTATTATAATACAGAATATACTTCTACGGGTTTTATTCTGTTTTTTTTTTAATTTCCAATTTTTATGATATTAGATACAATCACCGCATACAATTATTGAGAATGATTCTTTTGATATGCAACTAAAATTCAAATTATAAGTAGAAAAATAGTTTAATACAATTTGGGTAATTCCTTTTTTCTTAGAAAGAATTTGAGAAAAACTACGACACTCCCGAAGAAGAAGATAAACGTTTCAAAATATTTCAAGAAAATTTGAGAAAAATAGAAGAAAACAACAAAAAATACGAAAAGGGTGATGTAAGTAGCCGATTGGGTGTCACACCATTCGCTGATCTTTCCACTGACGAATGGGAACACAAAAATCATGGATTGGCACCACTACCACTTTCTTTGAATTAATAACCTTTATTTCTCAAAATATTTCCTCCTACCATACAAATATGTTTACAATTAGCCTATTAGTAATATAAGTTTGTTAGAATTTAAATAAAATTTAGCAATTTAACTTGGCTATATACATTTTTTAATACCTTACCGTACAATTTTATGGAATAATATGCATACCCCTAGTTTCGTCCGCATTCTATCGCCAACACCAATCGTAATTTTAATTCTCTCGCTTTTATTTAAAGTATTTAAGATTTGAATAGGAAATAAAGTAGGCACGAGCCATATAAGCGGAGTACGGTGGTTGTGCAATATCCTGGTATGACGTTCTTTCTAATAATTTGCTCTCAAAGACGCATAATAATTGTTTATTGGTTTGAGCCCATATCTCGTCAACAGTTTCAATACGTTTTATGAATAAGAGGTCGGTCAACTTGTTCTAGTATGTAGTCATTGAATCGTGAGAATTTCAGCGGCGACCTCTCTCAGACTTAGCCTACGTTTGTTAGCCAGCATGCAATTTATTTTGGTGATATTCAGGGCTATTCTCTAAGTAAAGTGGTTATCGCAGTTGTTAACCATAGCAACTCTGCTGACAACTTTCGATAACGACTTTAGTAACCACTTGCGAAATTTTAGTATTCTCTTATACATGGTTGGCAACTGTTGTTATGATAACCACATGATAACAACCTCCAAGACACATACGTGAAAATGGACGTGACAGCGCCGCAAAATAGTTCTAATGTGCGGCAAATAGGTCGTTTCTTTGTTTCGACAGTAAATAATAATAAACTTCAAATATATTTGTGGTAGTTTATTTTTTCGGTGAAGCTAAATTGAAATTATGGAAACTTTATGTTTGAGAAGCAATATATGTATTATTATTATTATTACTTGGGTTTGTTTAATTATGTATGGAAATCAATAAAAGTAACATATTTTCCATAGAATTTTATTTTATGAATTTGAAAAAATATATAGTTTAGGATCAAAATCCTTTTGAAAAACGAATTAAAATAATTTAAAGACAAAATAAATTAGATTTGTAGCTGTATTGAAAAGGTATGATGAATTCTTATTAAGACACGTACACAAGGATTTATAAAGAATGACCAGCCATATAGCTTTGCCATATAGCTGCATCATTTGCCATTATGAGTTGACCCTGGGTAACGAGCATTTATTGAAGTTATAATTAGCCTTGAATTACATACCACTTGGGTATTGATACTATCATATCCTTTTCTGTTATAATAAACAGCCCCAGGGTAAATTTCATTATTCTATGGAGGATTAATAATTGCAATGTGAGTACAATCTATGCATCCTATTACTCCAGGAAAATGGAATTTGTTTATGAATTCTTGGACAGTAATTCGAACTTCATCTTCTGTATTTGGAAACCTTATTTCTCTGGGAACAATATGTTCACAAATAGTTTCAGTAACCAATGTCACAATTCTACTAATGATTGGCTTGCTGGAAAATGTAAAGTTGTACCAACACTGGCTTGGTAGCATCCATGGGCATAGAAATTTAAAGTGAGTAACACTTTCAAACGATTGGGAATATGTGTCGTCCGTTGTCCATCAGATAGAAAGTGATTTAATGCATATATAAGTTCCAAAGCTATCTCTTTATTTAGTCTAAACAAATTTTTAAATGTAATATTCGAAAGGATTACTAGAATCTCTCAAGTATCTTCTTTCGGCTCTTAAATTTTCTCTAAGAAAGTAACCATATTCATTAATAACTTGACAAATGTCTAGCAGCACAAATACCTTTGTGTTAATTCTTGAATGAATAAATAGTCCATTTGTACTAAAAATGCCATTTTTATTAATTCAGAATATTTAACTGTTCACATAAATTAATAAAAACATTCCTATGTCTGAAGCAAGTGGTTTTCGTTAACAACACCTCTGGAGCAGTTGCCAGTGAACCACTTCTCATAGCCACTTGTCATTATGCATAGCAACTCTTACAGCGACTTTACTTAAATAGTGAATACCAATTTCGCACTTACCAACTGACCTTGAGCATAACGACCATTTACAGTTGCTATCCATAGCAAGTTTGCTTAGTAAATAGCCCTGTATATGTTCAATTGAAGACGTTGATTTCTGGTTAGGTCCAGGCAGATCTTGCTCCACACCTCGATAGCTTTTGAATGAATAATTCATTTCTTGGTTGTTATTGGGGTGGGTTTCAGCTTTGCCACAGTAAATGTTAAAATTCCAAAGGACTCTATGAGAATAAACTTGTTTTTTTCTTATTCGTTTTGGAGACCAGTAGCGTGACTAAGGGAAACATACATTTTACCCTGTAAAATTATTCAGTAATTTGAAGGCAATTGTTAAATGAGATCCACATCCTGTAAATACATTGAAGCATTTAATATAAGGCCAGTCGGACTAAACTGGAAGTATTCGGTTTTCTACAGGATAATTTATTATCTATTTTATCGAGCCCTATAAAAACAGTATATTTGCAAAGACCCATGTAGTTTTACTTCGGTACTGGACTTGTACACATAAAAATGTTTTTTAAATACGGTTTGTTACTTTTTGTTGTTATAGTTATTGTTTTAGTGAATGCTCTAACTGACGAAGAACAATTTGCTGAATTTAAGGTGACTATATCTTTATTCCCATGAGCTATTTCATATTTATATTTGAAATATTTCAATAAATCGCTTTAAATAACTGCTATAGTCTATTTGAAATGGATTAAAGCTATAATAAAATACGCGTGCAGATCATCGCCACTGAAACCAACCATTTGTCTCAAAAGTAGGTCATGAAGCAACAATTCCTCTGCTAGATCAAAGAACTGTTACTGCTGATTGGACATATGGATTTGTTTGCCAGAGGTAATTGCTGAGTTTCGAAAAACCAACCTCTAGCGACAAATGAGACTCCACCAAAACTGGTTCAAATAGAGACATTATACCTGCATATATATTTTTGTAATGTAAGAAGATTTTTAAAATCTCAAAAAAATTTAATCGCGAGAGATCGAGAGAGACGAGAATTTTTCGACGAGAGACGGTACTTCTTATTCGAGAGAACATATCTCTCTCGTCTCGTCGAGAGGGGGCGAGACGAGGCCAGAGACGATAATCTTTCGTCTCGGCGGCAACAATAATCACTGTTCACAGTCAATATGTTTGTATGCATAATCTAAATCATTTTCATTTATTTTCAGAAAAAATATGAAAAAGTCTATGAATCCCCTGAAGAAGAACAAAACCGACTTAGAATATTCAAAGGCAACGTACGATTTATGGAAGAACACAACAAAAAGTATTCCAACGGCGAAGCTACTTATTTAATAAGCATTAATCAATTTGCTGATATTTCACCAGACGAATGGACCAGAATTCATCACGGATTAAAACTGAAACCAGTACGATAATGCCTAATGTATATTTCCAACTTTCTTAAAAATAAATAATAATAAATTAAGTCATCTGTTTAATTTTTTATCTCTTTATATTAGAAATATGTTTATACAGTTACAGTCAAAGGGTGACAAGGGTGATAAGATCGGGTTTTAGCTTCTGCAATTGATTTTGAAGAAACTTTACCTAGTCAATTATATTTACTTATCTGTAAGCTCTCGAGAATCAAACCAACATACTGGACATCTGCTATAATAGCAATACCACGCTCTAATCAATTTATATATGTTAACGTATCTTATTTGATATATTATACGATATCGTAATTTTCGGTGATTAATGTAGTAAATCATTTTAACAACACAGTAACCCGACTAGTTGGTGCAACTGCAAAATGCATGAGCTAGGTCACTATTAGCAGCCATATTGACAAGTTGCCGGCTCTTCAATATTTTTTAAGTAGAGTAATATGAAGTTGTTTAAATTAACGATTTTTTCCATCAATTTGAAGCGCATTAATATATATCTAAGTTTTTTTTTAAATCAAACTAGCTTTTAAACAATATATCTGACAAGACAACTCTACTTTTTTCTCATGTCTTCATATTGACTTTAGAAAGAGTATTCTCCTTTGATCAATTAAACTCGTTCACCACTACCATTATTTCAAAGTTAATTTTCGAAAATGCAAATATTGTTATTGCATAAAATTAAGTACCTACCATTCTATTATTATGACGTTATTCAAGATTTTTAAATTTAATATGTTGACATATCACAAGTGAGAATTCATTAAGGAAGCAATTTATGACTCAAGGTTACTGAAGTATGTTTAGTTTAACCATCCATGATGTTAACTACTATAAAAACATTTTGCAGATCAGAAGATTCTTCAGTTTAGTTTACGCGTTCATTTCATATACAACATATTTCAATTGTTAAAATGTTTGTAAAATACTGTGTAGTATTGTTTGTTGTTATGGTGGTAGCAAGTGGGTTGTCCGATGAAGAACAATTTGCTAATTTCAAGGCAAGTTTTATAAAATCACTTGTTATAATAATGGGTTTATATAATTCCTATTTGGCGAACATAATTTTCATACTTTACGTTTCTTAAATTTTATAGTTTAATAATTTTAATCGCATACTTCTATTGATAACTAGGATGCTGACAAAGTTAACTTTGAAATTTAATTATCTCCGAACAAAATTTAAATATACTGGATGTTTCTCGAAATTTAACGGCTCATCTTGTAGAAAATACAGTGAAATCAGTAAAAAATATAATTAACTTATTATTTCTTCTTTTCAGAACAAGTTCCAGAAATCCTACTCTTCTCCAGAAGAAGAGCAACAGCGCTTCAACATTTTCAAAGGAAACTTGAGATACATTGAAGAACAAAACCGAAAATTCGCAAACGGAGAAGTTAGTTCTTCAGTTGGTGTCAATCAATTTGCTGATCTTGCACCTACTGAATGGGCAAACAGAAATCATGGATTAAAACAACCAATAAACTAATTATCCTAAAATAATTATTAATAAATATACCTAAATCGAATTATAGTTTTCTTCCAAAAATATTTATATGGAGTAGTTATTAAATTTAAAAACAAAAATGTTCTCACCACTCTAATTATTGTCAAGTTAGGTATAGATTCTGTGAATTAGGCAACACCATTTACAAATGAATTGAAATAATATATTATGCAAAAGACAAAGATTGTGATGCAACAATACAGAATCAGCTTATAGCATACTGGGTGAGAAAAATATCAGAAACACGTTTACCGCTCTCTGCAGACAATTTACACTGCTCAGTTTCAATTGTTACACGCCCTACTAGTAACGTTTCAATTTAGATATTCTGAAAGAATAGATATGATATTTCAAATACTTATTTCAGTTTTTTTAGCTTTTTATTTTTGTTTACACATTTAACAATTTTTTACTTATATTGTAAGTCTTTTGTGAAAGAAATTGTTGTATATGTTACTAAACATATTATCTGTAGTAATATCACAAGAAAGTGAGAATAAATTGAAAATAATTTGACAGATTTTAGAAAACTTGTTGCCAGGCAATATACATACGAGAGTCCGAAGCTCGAGTGGCTTTCACCAAATGTTAACAAGTAGTCGAGCGGATAAAGCACAAAAAAGGCTCAAAGTTTGAATTTTTTCCCTAAAGACGGATCGGAATGCGGTTTTTTGCATTCGCTTCGGAAAATTATTTGTAAAAAATGTACCTACTTTGTTCCCATTACAAATCGGGAATTGCATCGCTGCAGTCAAAAATGCATGCCAAAAATGCATCTTTTGGGAGGCCTCTGTAAATAAGAGTCAGAACTGGCTCAAATCGGGTACCCGGGAGTTTTCGAGGTCGCTGATCACGATTATGATGTTGAAATTGACCCCCCGGACACCTGGGGCTCAGGAACGCCGATGAATCTCGTCTCCGTGGGACTCTCCAAGAAATCACGAGGGGAACGAAAAAAACTTCGCGCCCGGGGTTTTTTCGGGCGGCTGAATTCAAATATGGCATCGGCGAACACCCTCCGGACACCTGGTGCCCCCGAACCTTGACCTGGACATCATCCCCGAGAACTTTCTTGACAATATCGACAAAAACAGCCCGGAAATTATTGGAGGCGTGTTTTTTGAGGCGCGAAATCACGATTTCACGTCGAAAACGACATTCCCACCACCTGATGCACCGCAACCTGCGCTTGAACATCGTCTCCTAGGGTTTTCCAAACAAAATCGAAAAAGGTGAACCGAAAATCGTTATAAGGGGTTTTTTGGCCGCTAAATCAGAATTTTGTGCGGGAAACGACTCCCTGAACACCTGGTGCGCTGTACGCTGGCCTCGAACAGCCCAAAAACCCCTTATAACGATTTTCCCAAATCCCAAACATAACATAACATAACATAACGATTTTCGGTCCACCTTTTTCGATTTTATTTGGAAAACCCTCGGAGACGATGTTCAAGCGCAGGTTCCGGTGCACCAGGTGGTGGAAGGGTCGTTTTCGACGTGAAATTGTGATTTCGCGTCTCAAAAAACACGCCTCCAATAATTTCCGGGCTGTTCTTGTCGATATTGTCAAGAAAGTTCTCGGGGATGACGTCCAGGTCGAGTTTCGGGTGCACCAGGTGTCCGGGGGGGTTCGCGGATGCCATATTTGAATTCAGCCACCCGAAAAACCCCCGGGCGCGGAGTTTTTTTCGTTCCCCTCGTGATTTCTTGGAGAGTCCCACGGAGACGAGGTTCAACGGCGTTCCTGAGCCCCAGGTGTCCGGTGTAAGTAGGTACATTTTTTACAAATAATTTTCCGAAGCGAATGCAAAAAAACGCATTTCGATCCGTCTTTAGGGAAAAAATTCCTTTTTTGCTTTATCCGCTCGACTAAAGCTTGAGAAAAGGCTTGGAGAATTATTATCTAATTTATCGAACTCTCGTGTGGTAGTACTGGTAGTCGATAGAATATTTGTTGAAGTTACAATCAATTATAAATTAAGATATTCTTACATGTACTTTCAATGATTATATTATATTTTATCAGCAAAAATGTTTGGGATTCATTTTACGAATTTCTTGAGAGTTTATGACAGACGCGTCATATGGTTCTATATCTATATCTGTAGAGTGGGGAGGTTGAGTTTGGGCCCACTGCACTTAGGCCACATGTAACCCATTGTACATACTCCCGAGGAGTTGTCCTCCTAGCTCATCGTCCATCCTGTCCTTTTCATGAAGGTGGACAGGTCACTAGGAAACATCTCCTTTATATCGGCAGGAGTATGCCAAGACTCATCGAACACATATTCTCTTATTGACGGTAACTCCTAGCACTCGCATAAGACATGCCTGGAAATTTTTTCATCTGCCTGTTCACACATCCTGTATAGAGGTGTGTCCACTGGCCCCATATAGTTTGGAAGTATTTCCTTAGTTGACAGTGACCTGTCAGCCCTACTGTTAAAGGTAGTGGTGTCACAGGGTTCTAAAATTTTTAGTCCAGGCGCCTCTCTAGCTAAAGAATCGGCAATGCGATTACCTTTACTTCTATCGTGCCCTTTAACCCATCTCAGGATAATATTGTTATCTACCGAGGCGTTAGCTAAATCTTGGTGGCACACAACACCTCAGATTAATTTCTGTGAAATGATCTATTTCATATTGCCGAAAAATTTAATAATTCCGATTATCAAAGGAAAAAAATGTTAATGAAGGATTATTTTTATTCTAATTTTTAGAAAAACACGTTTATTGGTTAATGTCCATGATGATGGTCATGTTGTGATGTTCCAAGTCCGTGGTTACGTTGTGCCCATTCATCATGAGACAAATCGGAAAATTGATTGATGGCTGAGGTGTGAGTGCTTTGACCTGCGGCGTGTTTAGCGTTTTGTTCAGCAACTCTCTTCAAAGATTCTTGGAAGTTGAGGAAACGTTGGTGTTCTTCTTCAGGTGTGTAATGTTTGTTGAAATTTTTCTGAAATAAATTACATGGAAACATCAAAATTATGGCTTTTCGGCTGTGTTTCAACAATAAAATTGACATTAACAAAATTGTGAGTTAGAGTTAAATTTTTTTCAAACAACTCATATAGGTAATGAAGAAAGTGGTATTTCTATTTATTCATATAAATCCCAGGAAAAGGTAAAATATTAAAGATTTTTTTATGCTTACCTTGAATTGATCAAATTGTTCTTCGTCTGTTAAAGCACTGACAACAACTATGGAAACGAATAAAAGTAAAACAATTTTGGAAATCATTTTGAGGTTATTTGATTGTAATGTGAACGTTGAAAGGAAATCTGAATTTTGACGTTTTTATGAGAAGATAAATGATTTTATAGTAATATCGAACAAACATATCAATAGCCTATTGACCCCGCTATTTTGTTATGTTTGATTAGTTTAAGTAAATATTAATCTCAGGTCATCTCTACCAAGGCCATAAAATTTCAAGAATTTAAAGTGGGCTACAACAAATATTTAAATCTACAATATTTATATTGTAAAAACCCATCTTTTTCACGAGAATCGGATCGTTTAAAAACATTTTGACGCAATTTGCTTTACTGATACTGATAAACAAGAATTTTCACTGCATATTTTTGAATAATCTTATCTCCAAACGTCAAAAAATATCTCGAAATGGTAGATCGAGTGGCTAGGCAATCCCAATTGTACCTTATTAAAATGGGCAGAAAAATACCCCCGTTAAATATAAAATTTTCTGTATTCTTTGATAATATCTCAAGGGTATTACGCAAGTACCTACCAAACCAT
>CAJUYG010000892.1:118237-143912 GCA_910591675.1 Galerucella calmariensis | reverse complement strand
AGTTGAACTTTAACCTTGAATCACTTTTAAGCAAGTGAATATATCGAAAAATATTAAGAGAAAGCTTTTGTAGAGCGTTCAATTTTCTGCCAAAGTAATTGTTTGCCATTGCCATTTATAAACTGTCATAGGGACATGAAAATTAATTGTAAAAAGTGCCAAAACCCCATGTTATTTAAATGGAAAGTGTATCGTCTTGGAGGCACGGTTTATTATGAATATCAAGGGCTTATATGGGTCTGATATTTTTTTTAGGTCTTGGACTAAAAATTTTCGAGGCGCTGCAAAGTCAAATATCAAATTGGTAAATAACGGACACCCTATTGTACAAGAATTACATAGTGTACAGTCTTTTCAAAAATAGTCATGAGTACTTCCGTGTGATAATTGTGTCAAATGTGAGAAATTGGCCAAGCAATAGGTAAATTTCTATGACAAAAATCCTAGAAGAAGATGTGCGATCATGTGAAAAACATTGGGTAACCTAATATATTTTCGGCTAGCGAAAGCTGTTCAAGAAATGTTTATAATCATTTGAAACGCGAATACTTATTTTGCCCAATTTCGGAGACCCTTTTTTTAAAAATTCATATCTTTCTTGTATCTCAAGCTATAACTACGTAGAAAATAGATCCTTTCTACGCACTTTATAGTTGCAATTGCAATATTTTGGTCTGGATGAGTTATAGATAACCGGACTTTAAATTTGGAAACGGTTTTGAAAACTATAACAAAACTTGTAGTACAGTAAATGAAAAGACACAGCTTCTGAAAAGTCCCTGAAGACTTCACTCCGGGCTCAATTTCTAGGTCACGGTAGGTGTTTTCACACAAGAAAAAACTTAACGCGATTGAGTTTACGTAAGTGGGGGAAAATGGCCCCCTAAACCCTGGAAAACGGGTTTCTCGCTAATATCTGGCTCAATATGCGAATTAGAGAATTTTTTCTTCAAATGAAAAATGAAGATCGTCTTATTATCTACAAAAATGGTCTCAATAATTTTTTTCTAAAATTAGATAGTTATCGAGATATTGATACCTGAAAGTCTCCACATTTCAGCTGCTGCTCTGCCTGTAGAAAGTCTGCTGTCTATACATTAATTGTAAGCGGGCGGACGAATTGTTCCATAACTTGGCAAAAAATTGACATTTTCCGATGATTCAAAGTTCATCACAATGGAAAGACAAGTAGCTATCATTTTATGTGACTATCAGTCGTTCGTACTTGACAAAAATATTTAAAAAAGCGGTCAAAGTTTTTTCCACAAGATTTTGAGATTATTCCATTTATTTATTCCATATTTTTTTTTAAATAGTCTTTTATCCAATTTTTTTTTATATAATGGAACCCTGGGAGGTCTTGAATGATCTCACAAATTTTTTTTAATATCTTTCTAGTTTGTTGATGGAAAATTGAATTGTTTATTCACATTTTTCAGCCGTTTTCGGAGTTCTGTACAATCTGTGAAACAAGCGCGATTTAAAAATTCATCATACTATATATTGCTTTTCAATACACATCATTTTAAAGCTTAGAATGTCTAGTTTTGGAATGTATTTTTTGATTTTCAATCAAATCCAATTATTTTCCAGAAATCAGAAAAAATTGATCACACCGGTGAAAACCGTACTTTTTCTTTAAATAAATAAATAAGCAAATCAAATTCTTATCAAAACGCAAGAGAGATATTATTGAAAAAAAAATTGTAAGATCATTCAAGACCTCCTAAGGTTCCATTATAAAAAAAATTAGGTTAAAAGACTATTTTTTCGAAAAATATGAACAAATGATGGAATAATCTCAAAATCTTGTGGAAACAAACTTTTTTAAATATTTTTGTCAAGTATGAACGGGCTGCAAGTCACATGGAATAGCTACTCGTCTTCCCATTGTGATGAACTCTGAATCATCGGAAAATGTCAATTTTTTGCCGAGTTAGGGAACAATTCGTCCGCCCGCTCACAAGTTAATGCATAGACAGCGGAATTCCTACAGGCAGAGCAGCAGCTGAAATATATATACTTTCAGGTATCATTATCTCGATAACTATCGAATTTTCGAAAAAAATAATAGATAATAAGACGATCTTAATTTTTTATTTGAAGAAAAATTCTCTAATTCGCATATTGACCCAGATATTAGCGAAAAACCCGTTTTCCAGGGCTTTGCAGCATTTGATCACGAATCGAAAATGAACATTTTGTTGCTCTATATTTGTGTTCCAATTGCAAAATATTGCATCGAAAAACTGCAATTTCAAGAGTAATTGTCCCATGGTCTTCGCCGGGCTCATAACATACAAAGGAAATTTTCCACCTCTCTAACTTGAGAAACGACGATGTTAATTGTAGAAACCTAATCCTAGTCGTTTACTTTTGTAGTGCTGTTCAATGACTATTTACCTTGTCTCAATTTCCATCAATTACAAACACGCAACTTTAACTTACAAATGGGCTCCAGATAAAAAAGCCGTATGACAGCACATGTCACAGCTTTTTTCGAGTTTACCAGCGGCAAAACTTGACAGCTGTTGTAACTATCATGAAATAGTGAAAGTAATCGAAAAAATACAATAAAAAGTAATATTTTCCTCACAAAATGCATTCGTGCAGGTACAATGTATGAATATTTTTCACTGAGACCTTCCCCTACTTAGTTCCTGAGGAAGGTCCCAGAGAGTAGTAGCTCTTTTAGTCCTATTTCCCCAAGGAATTTCGGGATATACCTATGCATGCTTCAACTTAGGTGAATGTCCCTCTTCTATCCAATGATCTCCTAGGTGTTGTACCCTAGGATTGTGTATTGCTGTGCAATTTGCCAGTATGTGGATGGAGGTTTCTCCTTCCATGGCACAGAATCTACTCTCTTGAGCTTTTTCAGATGCCCGTTCAGGCGACAATGTTCCATTAGGATTTCTGTTAAAACTCCAATGCCCAATTTCACCAACCATTTTCTAAAGTTAGGTAATACCTAAATCAGATTTTGGATTTGCTTAGTGAAATTTTCGTTTCACCACGCGCTAAGAATTACTTGATAGTGACAATATTGGGTATTTTCTATCATGTTTGGGCGTTTCTTAGCGCATGGTGAAACGTCAATTCTATTTTGTCATTCCAAAATCTGTTTTAGGTATTACCTAACTTTAGGAATTGGTTGGTGAAATCGGACATAACTTCAGTTTTACTTCGACTTATGCATTCATTTTATCTCACCCATCAGAATATTTGTTCTTCCCTTTTTTCGGCTTTACCTTTTAGTTCCAATATTACCTTGGAGCTGGTACCGCAAAAGGGTTCCGGGCCCCCAAAAAGGTGTTTCAGTCCTCCTCTTTGCTCATGCAATTGGCACCAGCACTTGTTCTTTTTGGTAAAATATCACACAATTTTTTTCCGAAAAAATAAGATGCCCTTATGATATTACCCACGACATAACTGACATATATAAACGTTTCTGCTTGGTAGAGCATGAAGATCATGTGTGTTGATGTTTTTTACAATACCAACAATTGCAGCAAAATAATCACTTACAAAACTGTCAATTATATTTCAAAATCTCCGAACGCTTTTTAAAAATATAAGTGTAGCCGTCTCCGCATTGTCACATACAAAAGCAATTTATTGTGAATTCGTTACGATAAATCCCTTGGCGATAAAGGCTTAACCGCTACAGAAAGAACTGAAAAGGAGTATTTAAATAATCCTATGACAGAATTGAGGTTTTTTTTTCACCAGAGTTGAACTGAATTCGTTTTGAAAAATATCTGAATATTCATGTGAATTACAAAGTATAAACGTATAAATCGTCAAGTGGGTAAATATCTCAATTTTTATCGATTAGTTATGAAAGATATAATATAATGTGATAACGTTCATTTAGATTCAGTTCACAAACCATAACTAATACATAAGCTGAATGAGAAGTGGGAAAAAAACACAGAAGCATCGGATGCTGCTTGTGTATTGTGGAAAAAGTTCACATACGTATTCGATAAACTTCAAAAAATAATCAAGAAATCATTTCGCGCTGAAGCGTAGGTACCCTTGCTGAGAGGAGCGGGTAAACAAACAACACGGCTCCTTCAACTGCGCATGACTGAAGACTTTGCCAAATTTAGTAGTAGCATAACAATATTGAAATAAATATGTAAATATCAGAAATATAAAACTAAAAAAAAAAGAAAACCCAGGCCCAAACCCGGTTGATCCAGGTGTAACTATTTATAGAAATATCAGAAAATAAGAAATAAAAAACTAAAAAAAAAACAAGAAAACCCAGGCCCAAACCCGGTTGATCAAAGTGTAACTATGTATAGAAATATCAGAAAATAAGAAATAAAAAACTAGAAAAAAAAACAAAAAGGTAGAACGTGTCGCGGGACACACGGTAGGAACTTTAGTTCCTTTTAAGCAAAAATTATGTAATACATTTGACGTTATAGATAAACAATTTGCAAAGCCTCAGTGGCCGAGAAGTAAGCAAACCAGACTCTCACGCGGTAGACCAGTGTTCGATTCCCCGTGAAGATGTTTTTTTTAATGTTAATTTTATGTTCAAATAATTATTTTGCTTGATATTAATAACGACGACAGGTAGACGTTTGAAATATTCAGCAGAATATTCATTATTATAGATAATGGTACGGTACACTTCATGAGGGAGTCCGACTAGCAACATCTACTTATAACAGCATCGTATATTTAAAAAAGGAAGCCGTAGCATTATACAAATTGGACATTCAAGGACTGTACGTTTACCACAAAATTAATGGAAACATAAAATTGAATTGTAAAATTTTTAATTTGAAGTTATATTACAGTTTATAGAAATTTTTATTTTCTAGATTTTTTCTCAAGTGGGTCGTAGAAAAAATATGCTGCTCGACTCGTTTGGATTGTCCATATCGACGTATACGGCGTCGTGCTCAAACTTCGTCCTCGTGCGATATGGCCTTCATATCCACACTAGTTGTACAAACTACTATTTCTTTCAAAATATGCCCTTTTACATTTAAAAACAACCTGCCAAATGTCACATCAATTTATCCATCCATTTTAAAGTTATCGAATTAAAACATTCAAGTTTCCAAAATTTCAACACCCTGTATTTCGAAAAGTAAATGTGCTAGACCCCTTAATCGCGCAAAAAGAATCATGGAGATAATAGTAAAAATTTATCCGAACAAATTGAAGTAGATCACCAGCACTGCGAATACCAGCTTTGCATAGAATTTTAATATAGCATCGGTGGTTCAGTGGTAGAATGCTCGCATTCCACGCGGGCGGACCGGGTTCGGATCCCGGCTGGAGCATTTGAATCGCTGCTTCGTAAACAAGTGAGATACTAAGGAGATAGCACAAACACGAAAGCAAGGCACATAACGAAGCAACATAACATAACGTAGCGTAACGGTCAGATCTTTTGCGTCGCGACCCCTGGTCGCTCAAACATAACCTGACGTAAAGAACTGAAGTTCCAAAAACCCAGCACCTAACCGGGTTTCGAACCTTCGACCTCTGAATTGTAAGCTCAATACCCTACCAACTGCTCTAATCAGCTCACATTCAGTCACATCGAATAGAAGGTTAAAGGCTGCTTGGACGCATGCGCACCTCAACTACTAAATTTGACGTGGTGGGTGGAGCCGTGTTGTATGTTCACACGCTTCTTCGCTGAGTACCGATCTTACGCTCAGCTGTTGGATGAGATTTGAGGTTAAGAAGCAGGGCTTCATTATAGGTGATGGATTTAATATATTATTCTCTAGCGTGTCTGTTAGATTGATGTATTCAACAAAATTACATGTGTCCTCGAATAAGGCCAATCTGACCATTCATATTTACCAAACTCTGTAGTAACAAATATTTAAACTGTGTTCGCATTGGATTATTTTACAGAAAAACGATTCTAATCCGTCGATTTTCATGCACGACCCGGTTTTCCCGAACATTCTACCCATAATTTAATCTTTTCCAGTTTTTTTCCGCGTTCTCATATACAAATGGATGGTCGTGTCTTGTTTTCTTTGTATAAACGTACGACCCGACCATTTTCAGAATCAGATTTTTTATTGTTTTACGAGATCTATGAGTTTAGTTGGTTTTGATGACTGTACATGTCGTAAATTGTTAGAATGTCTTGTTTTTTAAACGCGACTGCCATTTCAGTTAGGTAATATCATTAGTTTGGATTTATAGGCAATAGTTTTGTATAAAGTAGGAAATGAAGATGTTTCGGAGACTTTAAGCCGAAAGGGAGATACTTTAGTGATAGTCTGGTAGTGGAGACTAATCCTGAAAAATGTTGTAATATTGAATTGACAGTATTGACAGAAGATTGAATTGTTCTCTATTTTTGCTTTGTCTTTCGGGATTATTACGTCGAAATACAGGAAGAAAAAAGGAAAAGGAGTCCCAAGTTATTTTTAAAAAGTACAAAATTCACAAAAATTGAAGAAAACACTACAAAATTACAAAAAATTGGAGAATGTTGAAGGAAATCTACAGAAAGTGCAAAAGACACAAAAAAATACCAGAGAAATCTAATGAGAATTCCAAGAAAATTTTTGGTTTCGAAAAATTGATAATGTAAACATTGCAAAAGGTCTAGAATATCTTGAAAACATCATAAAAAACAATATAAAGATCTTGAAATACTCCAAAGATCACGAAAAAATTGGTATATCCTGAAAGATTTTGAAAAACATCAAGAAACTCTAATAAACTGACAAACATTGATCCTAAAAACATTACAAAAAATACAACACTAAGAAATTCTGATACATTTCAATCTTCGAAAAAACTTGGAGTATCCCGGAAAATTTTGAAAATATCAAGAAACTTCAATACATTCAACAGATTTCCAGAAATTCCAAAAAGGTAGAACGTGTCGCGGGACACATGGTAGGAACTTTGGTTCCTTTTAAGCAAAAATTATGTAATACATCCGACGTTATAGATAAACAATTTGCATATTCCTCGGTGTTCGAGTAGTAAGCAAACCAGACTCTCACGCGGTAAACCCGGGTTCGATTCCACGTGAAGAAGTTTTTTTTCATTGTTAATTTTATTTTTAAATAATCATTCTGCTTTATATTAATAACGACAACAGGTAGACATTTGAAATATTTAGCAGAATATTTATTATTATAGATAATGGTACGGTACCATTCATGAGGGAGTACGACTGGCAACATCTACTTATAACAGCATCGTATATTTAAAAAGGGAAACCGTAGCATTATACAAATTGGACTATCAAGAACTGTACGTTTACCACAAGAAAATTAGTGGAAACATAAAGTTGAATTGTTAAATTTTCAATTTGAAGTTATATTACCGGTTGTAGAAATCTTTATTTTCTAGACTTTTTCTTAAGTGGGTCGTAGAAAAAATATGCTGTTCGACTCGTGTGGATTGTCCATATCGCACTTGAAACACACTGAAACTTCGTCCTCGTGCGATATGGCCATCATTTCCACACTAGTTGCACAAACTACTATTTCTATCAAAATATGCCCTTTTACATTTAAAAACAACCTGCTAAATGTCAAATCAATTTATCCATCCATTTTAAAGTTATCGAATTAGAACATTCGAGTTTTCAAAATTTCAACACCATGTATTTCGAAAAGTAAATGTGCTCATGTCATTTTGTCCAATTTTACGAGAGGAATCTACATGCAAACGTTGTAATTACCCTCAACGTTCGAGATGCTTATACCATTTTTTGCGCGATCGTATTGAAATAAATCCCGAATAAAATAATTTAAATTTCTCCGAAATAAACGAAATGACAAAAGTGACATTTATACTTCTCGATCAGTTGAAAATATATTTTGCATTTCGATGAAATTGTTTTTATGCTATTTATTACTTTTTGACGTCTGAACGGTAAGTAAATCACTTACCGACGTGTTAAACTTAGAAACCAGTAAACAACCAACCGTTCTAACAACCGATGCTGTAAATAAACAAAAAAGATCAATCGCGCAAAAAAAATTATGGAAATAATAGTAAAAATGTATCCGAACAAATTCAAGTAGATCACTAGCACTGCGAATACCAGCTTTGCATAGAATTTCAATATAGCATCGGTTCAGTGGTAGAATGCTCACCTTCCACGCGGGCGGCCCGGGTTCGATTCCCGGCCGAAAAATATGAATCGCTGCTTCGTAAACGAGAGAGAGACTCAGGACAGAGCACACGCACGCAAGCAAGACACATAACGAAGCAACATAACATAACAAAACGTAACGTAACGTAACGGTCAGATATTTTGCGTCGCGACCCCTGGTCGCTCAAACATAACCTGACGTAAAGAGCTAAAGTTCCAAAAACTCCAAAAAATATCGAGATATCCAAGTGTTCAAGTACCTGCAAGGAATCTAGAAATCAAATATTATTATAAACCAATCTAAATGTACCCAAATCAGCTGAAGACTACGTCATAAAACAATTTTCGGCTGTACAACCCTCAATCCTCTAACGGAGGGACAATAACATTAACTAGAAATTGTTGACCTATTGTACTAGACTACTAGACTATATAATTATTCATTCATGTTTACCGTATTCATTCATTTTCCTCCTTATTTCATAGGAATTTTCCTTTATATTATCGACTGAAAAATGTGTAAATAATAAATAATTTGACATTATAGAATGTGCATGCAGGATGTGGAGTGAAACGTATCATTATTTTTGTGTGTTGAGACATTTAAGATAAATACGGAAAAATTACAACCACAAAACTTATAAATTATTAAAAAAGAGCAACATTCCAAAGGAATTTTGCAAGAAAGTCGAAAAAAACTAACAGAAAATGCACATCACTTGTACCATAATTAATACCAATTTCAATGTGTTTTGTTCTGGTCCACACTATTTTTTTATATCAAAAAATAAATGTAAAACTTCTTCTCTTTCTATAAATTCTCCAAACGAAGCGTATACAAATATTTTCAAGCAAGACTACCTTCACATTTCATCTTACAGGTGTTTACAATCTTTAAATTTTCTCAAGGAAAACATTTTCTCAACTAAAGCTTCTTGCCAAGTTCACTTTGAACTTTTACAGTTGGCTTGAGTTAAAAACTTTCACATTCAGTTTGGACTATCTTTAGCCCATTAACGGTGGAAATTCGAGTCTCCTTCGAAATCTCTTTGACGCTTCCTTTTAATTAGCCGCATTTTCCTATAAAAAACAGATGCTTATTCTCAGCGTTTCATTACCACTCGCGCGAAGTCAAAAAAGCACAGGATAATTTCCGTGTATCACTTTTCGTTAGATGCAAAATTATTCATTTAAGTTCATTGCAATGCTGTTTCTCTCTCATTCCAATACTTTTCTTTTCATAAAAAAAAACAACAAAAAGTGAACTGGAAACGTGTCATTACAAAACTGAATTCATTTAGGTCCTTTCGAGTTAATACCTCCAGTTGATGTTCTACCCTCATAATTGTTACCCTTTTATATGTAGTCCCCACAAATTTTAGCGTGTCTCGGACTTTTTTTGTGAATGTGTCCTCGTTTACCAAATCCGATGTAAACCTTTTTTTGAATTGGAAGTATTCCAGACACTCCCTTCAGCAGTTATTCATTTGACATCCGAATAAATTGAAAGTATTCAGATCCACCTAATGTTAAAGTGTTAGGTATCGGTGAAAAAGAAAATATAAAACTGTGATACATCAGTTGAATGACTTCAAAGATATTTCCTTTGAAACCTTCCTGCATATGGCAGCGACGAATTCACTATAAGAGCTCCAGTTGATGAATTATTTTAATGAAAATTTTTTGACAGTTCCTAGAACTAATCAAATTTCCTCATTTTTGATCATATGAACAATTTCACCCAATCATGTCAACATTACACTGAAAACAGACCTTGGGGCTGTTTTCACACGTTGCTATGGATGCATATTGATTTATTTCGACTTTGAAGTTTCAAATATTTAATATTTCGAAATGTCACATTTAACTTTTCTAATTGTTCCTTTGTTAATTGCACCTTTAGATAAATTGTTTAAGATCTGTTCTTTTTCTATAATAAGCAAAAAATTTTCTATCCGAATAACCCTCGGACATTGATAAATGCTCAAAAATTTTATGACAACTTTCTCAAGCTTGTTGCTTATAGGCAACAGACCTCCGCCTACGGCGTCGGTCTGTTTCCAAGCAACAAGCTTTCGACATCTGTCATAAAATTTTTTCGAACAATTATCAATGCCCTTGGGTTATTACTACTGAAAACTAAACTTATTATTTCAAAGAATATTATTTAAATTTTCTCTTTTTAGCACAATATTCACTTACGTAGTTCTGCCTCCACGACTGATACATTTTTGGAACTTCAGTTCATTACGTCAGGTTAGGTTTGAGCGACCGGGGGTCGCGACGCAAAAGATCTGACCGTTACGTTACGTTATGTTACGTTGCTTCGTTATGTGCCTTACTTGCGTGCGTGTGCTCTCTCCTGAGTCTCTCTCTCGTTTACGAAGCAGCGATTCATATGCTTCGGCCGGAAATCGAACCCGGGCCGCCCGCTAGGAAGGCGAGCATTCTACCACTGAACCACCGATGCTAAATTAAAATTCTATGCAAAGCTGGTATTCGCAGTGCTGGTGATCTACTTGAATTTGTTCGGATAAATTTCTACTACTATTTCCATAATTTTTTCCTGCGCGATTGATCTTTTTTGTTTATTTACAGCATCGGTTGTCAGGACGGTAGGTTGTGTTTACTGGTTTCTAAGTTTAACACGTCGGTAAGTGATTTAATTACCGTTCAGACGTCGAAAAGTAATAAATAGCATGAAAACAATTTCACCAAAATGCAATAGTATATTAAGTATCAAGAACGGTAAGGGTTGTTTACCGGTCGACAGCAATGTTTGGAGGCTGAGCGTAGCGAAGCTTCCAATTTTGCTGGAGACCGGTATTGTGTGTGTGTGTGTGTGTGTGTGTGTGTGTGTGGTGGAGAATGGCCTGACATAGTCTATTAGCCACAGAAAATTGAAAGTTAGTAAGAAATTGAGATATCAAAGCGTATGTCTAAATAGATAATTTAGACTTATTTATGAAATTCACTATAGCATCAAGTACATACTTATCCATGTTTGCCAAAAGAGTGGTTATATTTGTGGGAAGAGGAAAATTGAAATCGATCAGAGAATTGTAAAGTTCGGTTGTTGCTATTTTGTTTTCAATGCATTCAAAGAAAATATGGTTCAAGTCTCCTACTGATACATTGTTACAGGAGCAAGCTGGAGAATTCACAATACCTATTTTAAAAAGATGATTCGGGAAACGACCATGATTCCTTCTTAAACGAGATATGATGGAGGTATATTGTTTTCTATAATCAAAATTAGAGATATGAGGAATCTTAGTTGGTAAAGTAGGATACAAAAGAAAATATTGACTATTAGATGTTTTAGCGAAATCGGCGTAAGACTGCTCCCAATTGGTTCTAATATATTTCTTATAATCATTTAAAAGGTCTGAGAAAACAAAAAGTTTAGTAAAAGTGTTCATTTTGGAGGCTCTCTTGGCTTCCAAGTCATTATTACCCTTAACGTTCGAAATGCTTATACCATTTTTTGCGCGATCGTATTGAAATAAACTTCGAATAAAATCAATTAAATTTCTTCGGAATGAACTAAATGTCAAAAGTGACATTTATACTTCTCGATCAGTTTAAAATATAATTCAAATTTCATCGAAATGAGCGAAATGTCAAAAGTGACATTTATACTTCTCGATCAGTTTAAAATATAATTTGCATTTTGGTGAAATTGTTTTCATGCTATTTATTACTTTTTATATTGTTCTGTTTGTTTCTGTTCATTAAAAAAATATAGATCTTATTGGAACTTTAGTTCTTTACGCCAGGTTATGTTTGAGCGACCAGGGGTCGCGACGCAAAAGATCTGACCGTTACGCGTTACGTTACGCTACGTTAAGTTACATTGCTTCGTTATGTGCCTTGCTTTTGCGTGCTTGTGCCTCCTTAGTCTCTCTCTCGTTTACGAAGCAGCGATTCATAATAATAAATATGCTTCTGCCCGGATTCGAACCCAGGCCGCCCGCGTGCAATGCGAGCATTCTAACCACTGAACCACCGATGCTATATTGAAATTCTATGCAAAGCTGGTATTCGCAGTGCTATCTACTTGAATTTGTTCGAATAAATTTTTACTATTATTTCCATAATTTTTTTTTGCGCGATTAAGGGGTCTAGCTACTTTTCGAAGTACAGGGTGTTGAAATTTTGAAAACTTGAATGTTTTAATTCGATAACTTTAAAATGGATGGATAAATTGATTTGACATTTGGCAGGTAGTTTTTAAATGTAAAAGGGCATATTTTGAAAGAAATTGTAGTTTGTGCAACTAGTGTGGTCATGATGGCCAATTGTGGCCTAAGTGCTGTGGGGGTCACCCACCCTTCAAATTCTTACAGATAGAGATACAGATGATGGCCATATCGCACGAGGACGATCAATATCGTTCAAGTGCGATATGGACAATCCACACGAGTCGAGCAGCAAATTTTTATACAACCCACTTGGGAAAAAATCTAGAAAATAAAATTTTCTATAAACTGTAATATAACTTAAAATTAAAAATTCAACGATTCAATTTTATGTTTCCACTAATTTTGTGGTGAACGAATGTCCAGTTTGTATAATGCTACGGTTTCCTTTTTAAAATATACGATGCTGTTATAAGTAGATGTTGCCAGTCGGACTCCCTCATGGAGGGTACCGTACCATTATCTATAATAATGAATATTCTGCTAAATATTTCAAACGTCTACCTGTTGTCGTTATTAATACCAAGCAGAATGATTATTTAAAAATAAAATTAACAATAAAAAAAAATTCCTCGCGGGGAATCGAACCCGGGTCTACCGCGTGAGAGTCTGGTGTGCTTAATACTCAACCACCAAAGAATATGCAAATTGTTTATCTATAACGTCAGATGTATTACATAACTTTTGCTTAAAAAGAACTAAAGTTCCTACCGTGTATCCCGCGACACGTTCTACCTTTTTTTTTGTTCCTTTCGTGTAATGAATGAAGTAATATATTATTTAGGACCACTTGAATGTATGTAGGGCTAAGACGTCGGTAAGTAATTTACTTACCGACGTCTGAACGGTAAGTGAATCACTTACCGACGTGTTAGACTTAGAAACCAGTAAACACAACCTACCATCCTGACAACTGATGCTGTAAATGAACAAAAAAGATCGATCGCGCAAAAAAATATAATTTGCATTTTGGGGAAATTTTTTCCATGCTATTTATTACTTTTTATATTGTTCTGTTCGATTCTGTTCATTAAAAAATATCAATCTTCCTACTTTTTTTTGTTTGTTTTGTATAATGAATGAAGTAATATATTATTTAGGACCACTTAAATGTATTTAGGGCTATAGTCTAACAAACAATTGGAAAAGGTGATTCATATGCATGATCATATGCATTTTGCAATAATAAAGCACGTGAACAGCTCTTAGTCACCTTCTCCAATTGTTTGTTAGACTATAGGACGTAGTTTACTTACCGACGTCTGAACGGTAAGTAAATCACTTACCGACGTGTTAGACTTAGAAACCAGTAAACACAACCCACCGACCTGACAACCAATGCTGTAAATAAACAAAAAAGATCGATCGCGCAAAAAAGATATTTAAAACTGATCGAGAAGTATAAATGTCACTTTAGACATTTAGTTCATTTCGAAGAAATTTAAATTATTTTATTCGGAATCTATTTCAATACGATCGCGCAAAAAATGGTATAAGCATCTCGAACGTTGAGGGTAATTACATCGTTTGCATGTAGATTCCTCTCGTAAAATTGGACAAAATGGTATGAGGATTAAGAGGTCTAGCACGCGAAATACAGGGTGTTGAAATTTTGAAAACTTGAATGTTTCAATTTGATAACTTTAAAATGGTTGGATAAATTGATTTGACATTTGGCAGCTTGTTTTTAAATGTAAAAGGGCATATTTTGATAGAAATGGTAGTTTGTGCAACTAGTGTGGATATGATGGCCATATCGCAAGAGGACGAAGTTTGAGCACGACGCCATAGGCGGAGTGCTCAATCGTTCAAGTGCGATATGGACAATCCACACGAGTCGAACAGCATATTTTTTCTACGACCCACTTAAGAAAAAATCTAGAAAATAAAAATTTCTATAAATTGTAATATAACTTCAAATTAAACATTTTACAATTCAATTTTATGTTTCCACTAATTTTGTGGTAAACGTACTTGAATGTCCAATTTGTATAATGCTACGGTTTCATTTTTTAAATATACGATGCTGTTATAAGTAGATGTTGCCAGTCGGACTCCCTCATGAAGGGTACCGTACCATTATCTATAATAATGAATATTCTGCTAAATATTTCAAACGTCTACCTGTTGTCGTTATTAATATCAAGCAGAATAATTATTTGAAAATAAAATTAAGAATTAAAAAAAACTTTTTCAAGGGGAATCGAACCCGGGTCTACCGCGTGAGAGTCTGGTTTGCTTACTACCCGACCACCGAGGAATATGCAAATTGTTTATCTATAACGTCGCATGTATTACATGATTTTATAAAATCTGAGGTCCCCTTAAATACCCATTTTATTCTGTTTCAAGTATTTGTTGTTAATTTGTACGGATTATTTGGCATTTTCGCAACTCGTACGCAAAAGTATAACTTGTATCATGAATAACTATCGTGCCAATCAACTAAATGATAAGATTTTTATTCTTATTTATAATTTACACTACTATTATATTGTGCGAACCATGGATTCCAAAGCGGAATTGCTGGAGAATTGAGATGTACGCAGCCCACAGTATCCGGAGTATTTCATGAGGTGCTTGAGCGGATTGTACAACTGACCGGTGAATGGATCCGGTTCCCAAACACAAAAAATCAAATTATGCAGGCCAAAGAGAAATGGTTGAGATCTTCGCTACCTTCCCCTTCACTATGTGTGTCAGACATTTTACATAATATGTTGAATTTCAATACTTCACAAATAAGTCAGAAGGATCAAACACTTCAATTCACTTGCAAATACTTATTAAGAATGAAACAAATAAAATAAACTGCTGTGGCAGAACACGTTGATTGCATATTGCTTTCACTTTATATATCAGAAGCATTTCCTTGCAAGGAAAAGGTAGATATTATGAATGCGAATTGAAGCAAAACTTTTTACTTCTACCTTTTGCTTGAAATTAAATGCTTCATTTTTATAAATACGGCCTATTAGGCCTATTTACTTTCAAGTATATGGTGTAAGCAAAAGGTGGAAGTGAAAGGTTTTGTTCCAATTCGTATTTATAATCTCTACCTTTTTCTTGCAAGGAAATGCTTCTGATAAATAAAGTAAAAGGTACAGAGCTTACTCGTTAGCGATTACAAACCTGTTGACACTTGCAATATGCAATTAATGTGTTCTGCTGCAGTTGCCCAAATGTATGCTCAATCACAACTCGCTCTGTTGAAGGCTATCTGATATTCCCCGCGGGGGTTGGGGTAAGGAGTCATAAGACACGGCATTATACCATACCCACTGTAGGATAGTGTTTCTTGCCCTTTTCATGGCTTCACACACTGCCGAATTATTCCATATACAAGAATCATGAACTGATCCTGGCCAACTTGCATCCTATACTAGTTATGACATAATTCTGGTCGAATGTAGCCTGCGCATTAATACTGTTAAAACCTTTTCTATTTACATATTCGTCTCCAAATTGGGCTGGCTTTTCAATGCGAATGTGCGTGCAGTCAATAGCCCCAATAGCTGTTGGGAAATTGAACCTGGTCAACCACTTCTCTTTGGCATGCATGGTTTGATTTTCTGTATTCGGGAACCGGATCCATTCACCGGCCTATTGTACAAGCACCTCATAAAATACTCTGGACACTGTGGGCTGCGTACATCCCAATTCTTCAGCAATTTCGCTCTGGAATCCAGGGCAAAGCAAAGCCTTCGAAGCAAAACCTTTTCCTTCACTTTTTTTTATGCATATACCTTGAAGGAATTGCTTTATATATTGAAAGCGAAAGGTGAGGCTTCTTTTTATAAATACGGCCTATTATCTGTCGAACTTTTAACGATTGCAGAAAAATGTTAGGTTTACCTAACTAGTAGGAAAGTACACATTCCTGGACTGTGTTATTAGCGAAGAAGAATCTCAGCTGACAATTTGGTTACTGTGGTTGTGTATTGTGTTAATTTGATTAACTCTCTAAATATGGTTGTACTTTTGAATTGTTTGTGTATTATTGGGAGAAATGGAGCCACGATTTTCAAAGGGTAGTCACGAAGGGGTAATTTATAGTCTACGGGTTGGTTCAGCTTCTAGACGTTGTCAGATCATTTGGTGAAATTCCTCAGCCTACTGGGACATTTATTGTGGTGTATTCATTATTCTTGTTCGTCAATCTATCGAGAGAGGTTGAAATAAAAATACAAAAAATTTTCCAATAAATCAACGAAGAACAAAAATTTCTAATTCATTTGAATCAAAGAGAAAAAATCTACATTTTGGCAATGTCGGAAAAGTTTGTTTTGCAGCGTGATCGTCTTTATGTCGTGAATAAACTATATACCACAACAAAAGATATAAAAAAAATTGGTCAATCGTCCTCAATGTCAAATAAATTAATAAGACTGTCAAATTCTTCAGTGTTCCATGGCTAATCCCTTCAATTTACCTAGTAGAAGCCTGTGGAAGCCCTTCTGCTATTGACGTTCGATATAATGACGTTCAAGAATACTATTTATCCATTCGTTAACTCTGTTATCATACTCCCAGAAAATCAAGAATTGGATCCCTGGGTAGAAGTAGGCGTTTACTGAGTAAACCGTATCAAAATTCAACAAGCACTCACTACATTTATTTTCTCTCAGTGTAGCTTCCCGTTAAAGCAAACGGAAGCAGTGGAATATAACGGATATTCCGGAAATAGCAAGAAAGTGATGTTTTTCATGCTATTAACGATTTTTTTTGTTATTCATGTTTCAAGATTAATTAATTCACAGACTACAGTTAGTCAGTATTAAGAGCCTGCAGAGTTGCAGCATCTGCAAACTCAATTTCAAGCATATCAGCATTATTATTAAAAAAAGTGGGAATTCTAGGATATTGATAATTTCTTCGATATTGACATATCATCGTCAGAATGAGAGGAGTACATTTTGACTAGACCAAATTGTGATCTTGCGATATAATATGAAAAGGAAAAATAAAAGAAGATATCTGTTTATTGATGAGTTTATATTGTGGGTCCCTTTAATGTCTTCTTATTATTAATTATTCAAAGAAATCTGGTTTTTGTTTCCCATCACAAATGTATAGTGCTTTCAGTTCTGTGTTAGGTGTTAAAGAATGTTTGGTGTCAAGTAGATGTTTTGCGTAATGAGATTTATCTGGCATTCTTGATGCTCGTGAGTGTTCATTGGATCGGATTTTTAAACTTTGATCAGTTGACCAACAAAGACAGCAAACAAGACCAAATATTCATTAATAACTAATACAGAACTAGGAGTACTACATATTCTATTCGTGATAAGGACGAACTAGATTTTCTTGAAGAATTTTAAATTAGACAATTAAGAGACCCGCAATATGAAGTCGTTTATGAATAGATAAATCTAGGAACCTCTATACTATGAGGCTGTCTTCTTAAGTAACAATCGTGAAGATTAGCAAATATAGTTTGCCTGGGTTTCCTATATCATTGCACAGTTATACTGACCTTATTGATATCCAGGATATCAACATAGGGTTTATAATAATTAAGCTTCAATCTAACAGTGATATGAGTAGATTCAACAAAGTAAGAGGCCAAACAGTGAATTTAGTCAATAAAATATCTGAAAAATGTACTGAACAATGAAGTGTGTATTTCTGAGAATGTTTCCTATAATAATATATTATGGTCAGAAGTCGGTCTAAGAGCCGTCCTAAATCTAACTTTATTCTCTGTGCTTGTTCGCACTAATATTTTTTGCGATTGTTTAAATACTTCTCCGATGTGATTAAACAGTTATTCTTCCTTTAACTTCGTTTTAACTTACGAAAGAGAAGCGACAACAATGAGATCAGAGAAATGATTTCGTGGGAAAAACATTTGTGACAGTTTATATTCGAACAGATGTAAAGGCGAAGGAGGTTTTCATGCAAATAAAGTTGTTTTCAGAGGCATACAAAAGCGACAGTTCTGGACATGATAAATTAAAATCCTCAGGATTATTTTATGCTTCACGTCTGTCGCATACAGCTTCTTCTGACATCGGTTTTTTATGGAGTTCATTAGATGAAAATTGACGTGATACGAATTTTTAGCAGATTAACTTTTTTTTCAGCAGTACAAATTGTAACTCCAATTGGACATCTCTTTTAACATGCTTTCGCTTTTGTGACACATTTATTAAAGGTTTGAAAATAATACTGGATGTATAAATTTTATAGATATTTTTTATTGAAAATGGATTTGCTGTTTTGTATAATATTGGTTACATTTTGGCATATAACGTATTTTTCCACATCGATTTAAATGCATTAACATTTTAAATATGAAATGATATGGTTGCACCTATATATTTGGGAAGGTAGAACAGCTAGAATACTTAGGAGTTATCTTGACAGCAAAGGGAAGTGAAAGAAAAATAGAGAAAAGAATATCCAAAGGTAGCTGGGTAGCAGGAGTATTAAGCTGAGTGGCTAAGATCAGGATGAATCAAACAATATTAAGACCAGCAGTAACATATGCCTGTTAAACATCGGTTATGCATGGAAAGGAGGAGGACAGACTAAGAATATAGAAGAGGGGAATGTTGAGAAAAATATTAGGAAGATTAAAAACAGAGATGGAATGACGGAATTGCTAGTGTTATACAAAAAATTAACGATAACAAACATAACAGTAGCACAGAGGGTCAGATGGTTGGGTTATAATGTATGTATCCTACTATGGATACTTGGTGAATTATAAGTGTGGAAGGGCCTCTGAATAGGTGGTGTTGCTGGTCACTCAGTGTGTCATCTTACAGGAATAAAACAACTACTGGAATCACTGGGACATGTTCTCTTTATTAGTATACATTAACCACTTATTACTACTACTAATTAGAATATTAATTAGAATTATTAAAATGAATAGAATAGAATATTTGAATGCTTTGATAGAATTAATAGAATTAATCCATAAACACTATCGTTAACATATTTATACGACGAGTCAAGTTCACCCATTGGTAAATATAAATAATGCTGTTTATGTTTATTTCACGCTCTGAACTTGACTTCGTACGTGTAACCTTTCTATTTCTTATTTATAAAACAATTCATGATTTATTGGAATTAGCTTCAAGGGAATTTATATCTTTTAATTTAAATAATTAATAACTTAATATTTCGGCCAAAAGGCATCACAGGGTCATATTAGCAGAATGTCAGAAGACAGATGGATTAAGAGAGTTTTAATGGGTAGACTAGGTAGCAAAAGGAGAAGGGGCAGACCCAGAACAAAATGGCTGGATGCAGTGAAAGATGATCTGAAAAAAGTACAGAAATGACAAAGCGAAGTATTGAATAGAAAAAAATGAGGAGAAAAATTGAAGTCAAGTGCCACTAAGGTTATTATGTTATTACGGTGGTCACAAATGTATTGAATAGATCTTTTTTGTATATTTGGATAATTCATTGATTTTTTTTGTGAAATTTTTATCTACCATTTATCATGAGCGTACCACAAAATTTTTTCGAAAGCGTTCAATTTATTTGGTAAAATTTCCATTTGCTATGGAAATAAGAGAAGAAATTTTTTGAGAGGTTCATTTGCTTATGTTTTCACCTATTTCTGTCCATTTTGTTTTTTTTTTCTATAAGACAAAACTTTCATATTAAACCATAAAACATAAAAGGGAAAGTGAGCTTTCAGTTTTTCATGAGATGTACGCCTTCCTAGATATTGGGAATGGAAAATTCCGGTTTGTACCCAAAAAATCCTCATCCCAATTTTTCAAATTTCACGAAAAATCTGTGTTGGCTTAAAAAGCATATAGGCTCAATTGAAGCCCGTTGAAATGACAATTCAAAACCTCATAGGAATGATCCAATGGGAGATTTGGCCATTTTAAATATGAATTTTATTGCATTAATTGTAAAAGTGGATTATCTTAAATAGGTATCTGGAGAATAGCGAGTGCCGAAATAAAATGGAGAACATTGAGTTGCTACAAATTACTAAAATTCCAGACCCATAAGAACCTTTTAACATATGGCCAAAAAAAGTTATTGACACATTTTTTTTTTGGTATCCATTTTTCGGGATTATCTTTAGGACAAAAAATGGTTGCCATTTAGCATGGAGTATTTGGAAAAAAATTCCATTGTAAGAAGTGGTTGGCCCGTTGTGGAGAAAATATTAATTTTTGAAGCCATGGGGTGTGCATTCAATTTAAAGTCTATTCCAACATTTTTACTTCACTGATTGTATTATATTTTCAAAAAGTGATTATAATCGGATATGGCTTGAACAGACAACGTGTTATATCGACGCTAGTACTAGAGTGCCACCAAGATTTAGCTGACGTCTCGGCAGATAGCAACATTATCCTGAGGTGGGTTAAAGGGCACGGCAGGTGTAAAGGAAATCGCATTGCTGATTCTTTAGCCAGGGAAGCCACTGGACTGAAAATTCTAGGACCCAGTGACACCTACGGCCTTACGACTTCGACAATTGCGGAACTAGCCAAACGTTACACCCATGCTCAATCCCTTAAGAGATGGGATGGAATCAAAGGATGCAGTTTTGCCAGGATCACCTGGGCGACCCTCGGAAGCTGGCGCCGAAGAAATATTTGGCGATGACCAGGAAAAACCTACGTTTAACAGTGGGATTTCTGATTGGTCACTGTCAACTAAGTAAACACCTCCATACTATGGAGGTAGTGGACACACCTCTATGCAGGATGTGTGAACAGGAAGATGAAACTGTCAGGCATGTCTTATGCGAGTGTCCGGAGTTATCGTCAATAACAGAGTGTGTGTTCGGTGAGTCTTGGCCTACACCTGCCGATATAAAGGAGATGTCTCCCAGTGACCTGTCCACCTTCCTGAGAAGGACAGGATGGACAATGACCTAGGAGGACAACTCCTCGGGAGGATGTATAATGGGTGACATGTGGCCTAAGTGCTGTGAGCCTACACACTCACCCTCCCTACTCTACAGACAGACAGATGGCTTCGTGTTAGTTGTTCTGATTTCTCTCACTTTCGAAATAGTTATTTTTTATTATCTCATAAGCTCAATTTTTCCCAGGGTCATTGTATTATAGTATTAATCAGCCCCAATAATTCATCCTTACATGAAAAAACGATAAATGTACTAATATACATTTCAGTAACCTAAACGGAGCTTTAACAACTTCCCTAATATAATTCAGCAAATTAATAAATTTAAACTTACACATGACGTCCAACCGAACTTCAATGCTGCTAGACTTAGTGGAATAGGACTCGTGAACTGCAACACATCGCAACATCCTTCCGTGGTTATCTTTAGTAATTGTCAGTTCTAAAACCGACAAAGCTAGCCAAGTTCTCGGATTATCCAACTCAGTGGTATTAGTCTGTCTGCGAGTCGGTGTGATTTCCGTTTGATCTAAAACAACAATTAAGTATTAAACTTAAGAAAAATATGGGAAAATTCAATTGTAGTTGGAATTTAGGAATTGTATTATTTGCACATACTGTCCTGTACTTTAGTCTGGTTAAGGTTTGTTCTAAATATCTAAAGCGATTAAGCTCTCTTCCTGAAGACTTGGAACTGCCTAGCGTGTAGCCGTTTTATAAATATCACTCTGTATGAATTATCGTTCAATAAATAGATATGGATATCGCAGAATAATAACTATTCTAACGCTTTAAGTTTTGAAAAATATTTTCAAAAAACAGTGACCGTTCAAATAAGAATCAACAACTACTTCTCAGGATATAGGCACCTGCGGCTATCCAATTTCATTTCAAAGTCGAATGGGGTTGGTATTTAACACAAACCATTCTGGTTTGCAATTAGAAGGGACAACATAATTTGTAGACCGGTTTCGGCGTAGGTATTTGCGCCTCATCAGTACAAGGTATATGTTCTCCTCCTGAGAGGTCTAAGAGCTCAATCTCGAACTGAATAAGATACCAAAATCACAATCAATACATGTCTTGCAGTAACGGAAGTGTAAAAGTCGTGAAAATAGCGACATCTTCACCTCCAATTGAAACAAAAATTCGAAAAATCTGACAACAAGCCACGTGGGTTCAAAACAACAAAATATTATCATGGTTTCCTGTAATATTGTCGTTCTTAATAATTACCAATAGATATCGCAGAATAATAATTTATTCTAACGATTTATGAGTTTTGAAAAATATTTTTCGAAAACAGTGACCGTTCAACTAAGAAGCAGCAACTACTTCCCAGCTATATGCCCCTATAGCTAATAAATCATACTTCAAAGTCAAGACATTAGAATAATTATTATTCTGCAATATCTATTGGTACCGCTACTTTTACTATTGGATAGATACCTTTATCAACAATGATATTGAAGTATCAGTAGGTATGAATAATATGGTTTTGATATTGATGACAATAACAATTAGAATGGAAAATCAAGTATAACTTGAACTCCACTAAGGTCAGATGCCTGGCTAGACTATAGACTAGGCTATAGACTATAAAATATAATATAAACGAAGCAGAGCCATTCGGCCCTATTCCGTATCACGTCATGTTATTTGACGACCATCGTTAAGTGTGAATTTCTGTAATATAACGATATATCTAAAAATACCGATTCTGTATCATCATGCTCATAGTTATGTCAACGAGAATCGTTATTTTATCATCGTTAAAATAACTGGACCGGTTTGACAGCTTGTTATGACTTAACGATATCGTTAAGTGGAACAAATGTCAAAAATCTAATCAGTTTTTGCTATATATTCGTGGTGATTTGTACTTTTTTGCAACCAAACATGAATAATAGGCTGCTTTTGGATGGTCCTGTTTTTTTTATATTAACTTTATTAGCAAATTGTTCCCACAAATTGTTAATTATTTTAATCTCGCATGGTTTGCTCTTCCCCCTTATTACAATAGGACAATTTTCTAAAAATTCCAACAGCATGTCATACTGTGGCCTTGTTGTTTTTGGAAGGCGTACTTGTTCTACCATTTATAATTATATTAAGTACACTTAAATGTAAACTTTCCTCGCGTTATATTGTACAAATTGCACTTCTGTCAGATGACCCTTGTCCCTGCTTCTGTCATATGTTTTGATGGAATGTTATATAAAGGTTATACTTTGACGGATCTAACGGGACCGAATCCATCTCTTTTTACATTCACTGAAGGTGTATCGTTCCATCTCGCTTCGTGAGAATCAAAACTTACTTCTTTTTTAACATATAATTTTAACAATATCGTTAATGAAGCTTGATAGGTTATCACAGAACAGTTAACAATATAGTTAAATACGATCGTTATTTCAACATAACGGACCATCGTTAAAAATAACATACATGATACGGAATACGCCTGATTATCAGGAACATCAGAATTCAAAATTCGGCCTACTTATTTTTAATTAAATTACATTTTGGAATTTAAGTGATAGTTTTATCACAGAATACACCATCCCAAGAAGAAACGAAGCTTGTGCTATTTTACAATTCATTTTCTGAGTGCGCATGTCTGACAGTTGCCATTTTAAGCCCGTTATCTGTCAATGTCATGTGATTTTATTGTTCACCAAAGAATTTTCTTTGTTGTGAGCTTTTTAATTATTCACCTTTTTTTTTGTTTTTTGAACGATAAAATGTGTTTACAAAATCACATTTATTAGTTATGGCGCCAAAAACTAGTGCAATTCGTGGCTGTCATTCAAGTGATGGATAATAATAATTGGAAAACACAACAAAACTTCGATATCTATGGAGAAAAGTTTACTGTCGGTTCTTTTTTATAACTTCGTTGTCACAGATATCAGTTCATTTTCTCTGGGTGTAATATTTAATTCTGAATCTGGTGAAGTGTAACTTTTAAATATATAAATAATAAAAATTTAATCTTAAACCACCATACTTATTGTAATTTTATATCATCATTCACTGAAATTTTTTCTATTGTAAATTGATATTATAAATATATAATCTATTATTATTGTATTGGTTTTTAGACTCACCCTATCCTACATATAGTGCTATATAAATACATACTTATAGTTATAATTTCGATAACAATTTAGGAAATAAGAATCATTCGGTTGAACAATAGCTCATTATTTTTAATAATGAGTACCTACTTTAAAAACAGAAGCTAAAACTTATATTTATAATATTTTTAACAATATTTATTTGTTGAGCTGTTAAATTAGCTCAAACAATTCATAAATTGAGTTGAACAATTAAAACTTTGTCGAAACAAGTCATAGTCATTCTTTGGTTCAACTTTTTTGCATGTAGTTAACATTTAATTCACATGTTTTGAACGATTTTCTCAGTGTAGCTCAATCCGTTATCTGTCAACGTCAGTTTGAAGGTCACGAAATTTTGCCCCCAAAGCATCAAAGGATTTACGCCGGCTTTCTTTTCTTGTTTGGCTGGTGTATTCTGTAGTATTATACTATCACCTTTGACATTTATAACACGCTTCACTGAAATGACAATTTATTTGCAGGAGAGTAAGAAAGTTAGAAGAGACTGGAAAGGTAGCTGATGGAAAATGAGAAAATAGACCGCTTCCAGTAAATAATGCTAGATCCTAGGTTAAGTACAATATATAATCTGTGTCTGGGATCAATCGAACTAGTATCCAAACATACATGATGCGTCCTTCTCCCACTGAACAAAAAGGGAAAATCTCTCATTAAAGCCTCAACTTGCACTTCATAAAAGTGATAGTATTGCAGAGGACCTCTTCTCCTACTGCATATGTGAGGAGTATGTCAAAGTTGATTTTAATATCTTCGTGCCGCAACATTATGATTTATTAAACAAAATTTGGTTTGCAAAGCGTAAAAGTTTCCGTATTTTCAGTGATAGTGTCATTTATCCAGTTTTTATTGTCCCGCCGCTGCTGCAACGATTGCCGTTAAAACTTTGAATAATATTTTATGCATACCGCAAACTCGAGAAGCGGCAAAACAGCAAAAAAAAACTCAAAAGTAACTTGTTTTGTAGTATGCGATCTAATTCGATACATTATGAAATTAAAGGTTACCAGGATATTTCGTCGAGCGAAGCATAAAACCAAAAGTTTCTTCCCCTGGAAGCGAACTTCAGGTCTTAATAAATCGAATTTATGTCTGTGTTTAGTCCAATATGAAAGTAATAAACTGGGAAGAAGATGAGAAACTGCGTTCCAACTTTAGAAAGTGGCATATTGTTACTCCATAGGCAGCGGCAAAATGATGACAAATTAGGCACGTGAACGACAGAGATGGATTAAGAAAATGCTGGGTGTTTTTGATATTTTAAAGAACAATTTTTCACTGACATCCATAAATTATTACTGTCATTATTTTCGCTTATTTAGACTTGCAAATTCACATAATATATGATAGTTTAGGAAATT
>CAJUYG010000892.1:84489-118137 GCA_910591675.1 Galerucella calmariensis | reverse complement strand
ATCCAAGTATTATTTTCCAACCAAGTTAAGAGCTATTTTTATCATTTATTCAGTTTGATAAACAAAATCTATGCTTGTTTTTTCTTGTTAATAATTAGTCCAGTAAATGAATGAGGAAAAAAAGGCAAAGTTAACATTAATGACGCCCTGTTTTCATCTTCCGGTTGGAAGTTGCATTTGGTACATCATTATACATGAGACAAAGTTCTGCATGAAAACGCGTGCGAGGGCGGAGAAAATGGCCCCAAAAGACCAGGAAAATAGGTTTTAAGCCAATATCTCCTAAAATATGGCAGTTAGAGATTTTCGGTTCGAATAAAAATTGAAGTTCAGGTCATTTTCTACAAAAATGGTCCCCATGATTTTTTTCGCAACAACAATATTTTCTGCAAAAAAATCGGGTTGAAATACCGGAAATTTTGAGACTTGTGAAATATGCAAGTTTTGTACAAAATTTGAGCTGGGGGGTGTTGGAAATCCATTATTTTCAATGTTTTGGATTGTGGAAGCCAATTGTAGATGGCGCCACCTCATTTTACAGATTAGGAAAATCCTCGGTGCCATAAATGAGGAACCCTGTAACTAGAAACTTTTGATGGATATTTATGTTTCCAAGGGTATTGTTTTCCTCTCAGATGAGGCCTCAAGATATACTTATTAGGAAAACGGACTATAAGATTAATTCTAGCGAGATGGACCTCACCAGTGGACCTGAATCTAGCAACAATCAGCTTTGCACATGTGGCAAAAAACTGTTCATTGGGCTTTTGGTGAGGAAAACTGAAAATGCCTCAAGAGTTAAGAATATTTACCCATAATACTAAGCAACAATTTCTTGCAGATTCTCCGCAAATTTTTGCAAATTTTTTTGCAACCAGACTGATTGAGGTTTTTGGAATAACGAGTTATAAACGTTCTCCATGTTTCATTTATTATAGAAAAATATATTTTTATTTATTTATTTATTTATTTACTCATTTATTTATTTATTTATTCATTTATTAACGGGAGAACCAAATATAATGATACAAGAATAATACATTATAGACTAAAATATTACATAGAAAATTTTTAACAAAAGTACAAGAGATTCGTGGGTTAATTGTCCGTGAATTGATGAAAAAAGTATATAAAAATACATTGCAATTATGACATAAATCTGTTCGTCACCAGTCATCATCTGATTCTTGGTCAAGAACTTCTTCTGGGTCTAAAGCTCCCTCTACCTCTACCTCGTCAACAACTTCTTCTGAGTTTACAGTTTCCTCTAATTCTATCTCTTGGGATAACATATTATCGCTGTCTTTATAATTCGAACACTGGCGTGACTCACACGAACCACAAATAGATGAGCAGACGACACGAGCGCCACGTAGAGCACACGCGCGGCGAACGACGGAGGAACGAAAGTAATAAAAGTAATAAATTGTAGCGTATACATTTAGATATACTGGTTTTTCCCCGGGGTATCAAAGGTATGACTTATATACATCGATGGAAAGGTGGGAATTCCCCCATTACACTAGTTAAGGTGTTAAAATGTTAGAAATAAAGAGCAGGGAGAAAAAAAACACCAAAAAAAAGTGCGTTTTTTCCTTGAGCCCGCGTTTTCTAAATTCATTGAAAAATGGACGACTTCGTCAAAAAAAGTAATCGCACAATCGAAAGGTAGACATTCTTAGCTTTCAAATGATGTATCATAGAGACCAATCGGATCGTATAAATTTTTAATTGATGGTTGTTCACAAAATTTCCCCGCGATCCAAAAACAGCAAAAATTTGGGATTCAATAAACAACGATTAAATGAAAATTTAAAAAAATTAGGGTATACAAATTTCAGGGATGACAAAGGACCTTATGAGGACCCATAATCAAGAAAATTTTGAGTAAATTAGTGCAATACAAAAAAAATAGGAACAAATTCCTGGCGAGGTCAAAATTGCCCGGGAGCAGAAAGTTTGACCCGTGTTCCGATATGGCCAAAAGAGTCAAGCGTGACTCAATTCACAGGGTATGATAGCAGCAGAATTCCTCTTTCACATGAATTTCGAATCATGAGAAAATATGCATTTTTCACAATTTTATTGACTAATTTGTCCCCCCGCTGATGTGTAAATACACGGACTGTGCTCTCCGGCATACAGCACAGAAGCTCATTATTCGAGGTACGCTTGGTGCCGTTTCTCTCGAAACCGGTCAAATTTTCGAGAAAAATCGTAAGGACCATTTTTGTAAAAAATTAACTGAACTTTAATTTTTATCTGAACCAAAAATCTCTAACTGCCATATTTTAGGAGATATTGACTGAAAACCTATTTTTATGGTCTTTTGGGGCCATTTTCTCCGCCCTCGCACGCGTTTTCATGCAGAACTTCGTCTAATGTTCAATAAGGTACCAAATGCAACTTCCAACCGGAAGATGAAAATAGGGCGTAATTAATGTTAACTTTTCCCCTTTATTTACTGGAATAAATGTAAATTTCCAAGTGAATTTTATTTTTGTAAATATTTCTACATCAAGTTTTACTCACATTACAGTACATTATTATGGTATTTCTCGATATCAAAACTTCTGTTGACTTCTAGTTCGTGCTGGAATGTGAATATAGAATAATTTAAACACACAGTTGCCTTTTTGTACATATTTATATCATCCAATTTGACATGAATAATTTATGATAACCTTACATTTTGTTCACAATAATGTCACATTTGGTTACAACTTTTGCCATAGCCTGTGGCAAATGATGATTCAAATTGTAGACTTGCATTGATCCCTCATTGGACACAACGCCTGCGAGCTATATAATACGTATGTCACGTAACTGTCAATTAGTTCGAAAACTTTGAATACGACATTTTCGGAACACCCTCTTACTCTAGTAATTTTTAGTGGTGTAAGTGAGGTTTCTTAAAATGCTCCTTCTAGTTTAAAAACAAGGTATGGATATTCAAATTTTACCGAGATTCAACACTTTTAAAATTTTTTGATCCAGCTCCGAATAAATTTCTGTTAAGATAGAAGTACATTAATTTGAAATAATCCACAGGAAAAATGGTTTCCAAAAGAAGCCAAATTGCTTAATTAAGCTTCCCCAAATTCCAGCTTTTTCGTTACTTTCACATTCTTAAAAATGTCTACCTATAATCCCAACAAGCAGGATTATTCTTTAAAGGCATTACTTTTATGTAAAACTGAGCAAGATTGATAAAAGTCTGTGCACTAAAGTCATCTCTTCGGATTATTTGGGAATTAAAATCACAGCATGCGGTGAGAAATTTTGTACAGGGTTATATTTTTATACATATAAATTTTCTATTCCACGTTATGTAGCTTTACAATATTGATGACCATTTTTATACAGAGTTCGGCAAATGTCCGGGACCGGACAAATATCGAGGAAAATATAAATTTTTTGAAAAATCTTTTTATACCACAAATTTAACTTCAATTTAAACTACAGTTTGAAAATATTTTGAAATATACAGGGTCTTCCAAAGTGTGGCGTACCAAAGTTATATTTTTTCATAGTTCATTGAATTTTCTGATTGCTCCTAAACAATAAAATACTCCTTCATGATGGTCCCCTATACCTAAGTACAGAGGGTTCCAAGGTATGCTGACTTTTTAAAAATTTAATATTTCGAAAAAAGTTAATAACTCATTGATACAACAAATTATAGCAAATTTTCTCCTACATCTAAATAGTTGGACATTCTAAATATCTCTTCACAGGGTGTTCAGAATTTTCAGTTCCATTATTAGATCGTTCAAT
This sequence comes from Galerucella calmariensis, assembly GCA_910591675.1. NCBI lineage: Eukaryota > Metazoa > Arthropoda > Insecta > Coleoptera > Chrysomelidae > Galerucella > Galerucella calmariensis. Next base: position 114,360 of record CAJUYG010000892.1, on the reverse strand, counting down.
GGCTTATTTTTAACAGAATATTTTGTATTTCAATAATTCATCATATTCAAAAAAATGTCGTCTTTCGAATGGCATGAGGGTGTCCTATACCTAGGGATTATACTTTTCGTGCAATTTACAATTTTCTTAAATTGTATGCCAAATCGATCTGCAATTATCAATAAATTTCAAACTCATGATCTTGGTATAGTTGTTATAAGAAACTGAATAGATCACGTTTCAAGCCTTCAGAAAATATAGGGTTCTGCTATCCTTTACCAAGTGGTTAAAAATATATAGCCACTCTCACGGAAAGATCAAGACATTTTCTAAAATAACAAAAAACCAAAAGTTTATTACTTTTAGTTGTTTGTTGTTAGTTCCGTTTTTATTCATAATGTTCTGACTAATAATTATTAAACCAATCTTCAACATAGCAATCGTATTGTGTGAAACTCTTTTGTTTTCTGTTCTTTCATAAAATGTCTTTAAGTGGATAGTGATTTTTGTGTGAGAGTGGCTATTTCTTTTCAACCACTCGGTATAGAATAGCAAAACTCTATATTTTCTGGAGGCTTGAAACGTGATCTATTTAGTTTTTTACAACAGCTATGCTAAGATCATTAGTTTGAAATTTAAAGAGAATTGCCGGATGATGTTTTAAAATCGATTTAGCATAAAATTCAAGAAAATTGTAAATTGCACGAAAAGAATAATACCTAGATATAAGACACACTCATACCATTCGAAAGGGGACATTTATTTGAATATGTTGAGTTATTAAAATACAGGGTGCTCCATTCAAAATAAGCCTGATACTGCACATTGAATGATCTAATAATGAAACTGAAAACTCTGAACACCCTGTGAAGAGATATTTAGTACTCAATCGTGGAATACTTTCAACGAATGTCCAACTATTTACATGTGAGAGAAAATTTGCTAGAGTTTGATGTATCAATGAGTTATTAAATTTTTTCAAAATGTTCACAATTCCGGATTACTCGGAACCAAATGTATTCAGGTATAGGGAACCATTATGAAGGAGTATTATATTTTCTAGGAGCAATCAGAAAATGCAATGAAATATAGGGTGTTCCATAAGGAAAAATATAATTTTATTGGAACACCCTGTATATTTCAAAATATTTCATATTTTATATTTTTTTCGATATTTGTCCGAACTCAGAATGTGTTTGAGTGGAGTATCTGAATAGTCAACATTAACAATTGGTCCAACAAAAAATACATCATATGAGAAAATATTAACAAAAAATCGCCGCTAGGGGGAGCATTCGCATCGGGACGTATGGGAGATTCGATGTCCCTCTCGAGATCATTGCTGAATATGATCGAAGTCCGAGTACTCTCAGTAACGCAATATGGATTCCATGCGGGTAGGTCAACCAAACAGGCAGTGCAGTGGGTCGTTGGGAATGCAATAAAATAAAGAAAAAAATGGGTAGCACTAATTCCTTTAGACTTAAGCAATATAATATTCCGGAACACCTTCTCGCAGCAATCGTGACCTATCTATATGATAGAAAGATACAGGGATCTGTCCTAAGGCCGACCCTGTGGAACGTCATGTATGATGAAGTCCTGAGACTGCGTATAGGAGGATTAAGGAGCATAGCCTATGCAGACAAAATCTCGTTATACCACAAAATAGAGACTTATGAACGACTGAACTGATTTTCATGACAAAAGTCTCTAAGAGCGTTACACATTTTTTCATATAATGCATTATATTTCGAGTTATTCGCAAGAAACCCTCTAGAAACGTCGATTTTTTCGTCGGAAAATTGTTACTTTCAATCGTGAATTATTCGAAGTTTAACGAGATTTACTCCGGTCATCAATTCCTGTAGTGAAAATGTCATAATAAATCGCCACCCTCGAGATGTGGTGGCAAGGTTTCAACGAAATAATTGTACTATAAACAGTTTAGTTTATCCAGTAGTAGTTTTCGTAACGCGCGTGAGATAGTATATAGGTTTGTTCGTAGAACAGTCAGAAACTATCAGAAACCGTCACAGGCATGCGCATTAGGAAAAAAGCGTTCGTAGAAACATTGTGGCAGTTGGTGTTTTAGAAATTCTTTGTTCGAAAAAAGAAATTTGCGGTTTTGGATCAGAATAATTTGCTGACCGGGATCAAATTTTTAGTTTGAGTATGCGTATTGTGATGCTGTAGAAAGTGACATATTTTCACTTCTAAAATAAAAATTGAATAGATGAGGCTTTTACTTGATGTAGATCCATAGTAAATTATGAAATCAAACAATTTTATTTTGTTTAATCTACATTATATTTAAACTTAAAGTGACGCGTTTCGCTAACACAGTAGCTTTTTCAAACGTTTAACAAAATAAAATTGTTTGATTTCATAATCTAAAATAAAACTTGAGTAAAATAATTTGTATGTTGTATGTTAAAAAAACTCTGGCTTCTTATTAGGATGGCCAAAGAATGACACACACATTACAAAATAATTCACTTATTCCTAATTTTTTTCTCCTTTAGGCACACCTTCATACAATTGTTCTTCAGAAACTATGAAAGTTCACGAAGCACAATATAATATTTTGTTATTAAATATAACAATGCTATTTGGGTAAAAATTGTTTTCATTACCCAGAAAAAAACCTAATATCTTCAGTAATATTCTATCACTTTAAAACAACAAATTAAATATTCATAGTAAATCATTTGGAAGTTTTGACAGAAATTTACATTTTCCAAATAAGCCTATAGATTATTAGCCTCAAATAAGATCTACTTTATACCGAAAAAATAAGTATTCCAGTATAATTGTACATTTATTGTTGCGAGAAAAAAACTTATTTGCTACAAATCACATATTTCTTCACCCGTAAGAAATCACATTAGCCTACAAATTATGTGGCAATTGGAACAAAGAATTTTCACCCCACCCTTGCCTATTATTCAGTAACGGTCACCACCTGTATACGTTTGGCGTCAGTCTGCATGTGAAATTAGATCAGTTTTTGCAATTTTACTAATTATTTTGTTTCTGTGAAGTATGTGGTTGGAGTGCTCTGGACAAAAATAAGTTTAATGATAGAATAAATGAATTGTTAAACTCATGGCGATTACAAGAATTGTGAGATATCTTTGAAGGTAAGGACATGATTGACAATTATATTCAAGTAGGTGGAAGTAACAAGCAAGCGAAATGTACCTCAAACATACACATTTCTCAATTAAACCTGTCAGATCTACTTCAAGAACTCCAAAAAACTACTATGGGGAAAGCATTAATGAGGACACTTAAGGATAGAGAAGGCTATCTTGTGGATACCATTGTTGGTTATGTTCCAAATCATGTAGGTATGTTTAATTTCAACAATGTGTGGTTTCCATTTCATAAATGTATGGAATCTATTTTGAAAATGTATAGTTTTCTTTTTAATAGATCAAAATATTCAGCAGCAAGTTTTTTATTCCTATCCTGCTTTCCTACTGAACAGTTTTATGCATAAATAGAGACCATTAATTTTTATTAGATTTAAACATATTTGTAATAAAAATACTGTAATTTTAATCCGTGTCCAGATTAACCATCGACCAATTCGATCAACTAGTCCACACATACAAAACGAAAGTCAACTTTGTTGTTCGACATAGTCTGGAAACGGCTTAGACAAATATTTGTGAAAAATATATTTTCCTAATTAACCTAATTATTTAGAGAACCGTGTGGAAGTTACCCATACTGCTTAGTACACCGTGAACTTTCAATATATTTCTAAATATTTAGAAACATTTCAAAAGCTTCGTGTATTGAATAGTGCATGTAGGTAACTTCCATAAACAAAAAACAATATTATAAATAATTCGGTTCTTTAGGGAAATATATTTTTTCACTATAAGGCAATATAATGTTTATGAAAATTATGGTTCGGCTATGATGAATATGTTGAATTTTAGTAAAAATTAATAGTTTTCTTGGAGAAGGAACATTTGTTTCCAACAAAAAAACATAATTTGCTGGGAAGATACATTTTTTACGAATAAAAAACATATCGTTAACCCAGACAATATACTTTTTTATGGTGAAGAAATATATTTTATCGATACAATACAGTTTTTTATGATAAAGAAATGTCATTCTGCCATAAAGTAATTTTTTCATAATAAAACAATATAGTTAGCTTGCAAAAATAAGTATTTGTTATTGGAAAACTACTTCATTCAATTTAAATGCTTTTGAAGATTAATATAACTATTTTGTCATTATACCTCAATAAATGTTGCTTGAGACAAATATGATACATTTTTACAAGAATAAATGTAATTTTCAATAGATAACTCATTTTATTGATGACAATGAATATGTTTTTATTCCTCAACAATATCACTATACGAACTTGAAACAAATCCTTTCTTAACGACAAATTAAATATTATTTAGGCCATATGGAAAATCATATTTATAAGATTTTGATTGTCACAAATAAATATTTTTCTCGGTGTGTTTGAGAATAATTCAAGCTCTTCTTCAAGTGATGAAGAACTTTTAGTTCGAAGACGTCACTGTTCCATCCATTCATACAACAAAAATTGCCAATCAACTCACAACGAATCACAAACGGAACGTCAGAGTTTGAGAAATTTCCAATCGATTGGAAATTCTTTCTACGAACAAACCTAGTATGAAGTTTAGTGTTTAGAGTAGCTGTAGTGGCAGTGTAAACTATGTTCAGTGATTAAACTTCCAGTGTAGTATTTGAATTTTAAGTATATAAAAACAAAGTCTACAATATTTGCCGTACATAATATGATCTGTATCATTTATTCAAATTTACTTGAAAATTGTCGTTGTCAAAATAAAACTATAAAAGCATACGCTTTGATTGAGTGAATTTGTAAGCTAGTCCTCGATTTAATTCGAGTTTTCTAATGATGGACAATGTGAAACTTACCCAAAAACCACTTGAGCACAGGGGGTGGGTTGCCATAGTGAGACACACACTTTATAACCGCCACTTCGCCGTGAAGGGTGGTGAGGTTATGCCCGGGCAACACTTGGGTACCATTGTATTCTATGCGAGGTCTCTGGGGAGGCACTGAAACGAAAACAGATAATTAGTTACTGGTAGTGGTTTGCTACTGGACTTTCCAGACGATATATTCTTGAAATAAGGGACTGGAACAACGTTTTCATTAATAGGATAGGAAACAGTCAATGAAACTACCCTTATCATTTCACTTCATTTTAAACAGATTGTATTGTCGATACTATATCTTATATTCAAGTTTCAGTTTACGTTTTTGTATAGTTTAAGTGAGAAAATAGAGTTGAGCCGTTAAATTTAATTTTCTCAATGTTACATATTCAATGTATTTCAATGTAAAAGAGGTTTTTTTCTGGAATAAGGCAAGATATGTAGTCTGGTGCTGTCTAAAAAAATAAAAAATATTTATATTATTAACATAAATTGTCCTGACAACCATATTTTTGTTGGTGTACATTGTAGCTGACTGAAATAAATTATCCTTCACTTAAATGTCACTACCAAAGTGAAAATGTTCATAATCTCCAAAATTGACGACAATAGTGAAATATATATATATATATATGAAACTTTGATACAAAACTCCGCTTTTGCACACACTATAGAAGTTTTGCTTTGCATTCTTGTTACAGCGTATTAGTTTCAAAACCTACAATGGATTAAATCTCGTGAAAAAGAAAAATGTTCAGACATTTGGATGGAAAACAGATGGCATGAGTGATAATGAAGTTCCATCAGCCATTTATACCCTATCCAACAGTATAATTCTCTCATTAAATATTTTCCAATTTTGATAATATATTACCAAACAATAAGAAGCTAACCCCAATCCATCTCACCCTAATAGAATTGAAAATGAATTTGGAGAAATATTCAATAACATTAATGATCCAACAACAATAAAGAGAAAAATGAAACTTGTTAGTGTTGAACCACAGTATAGGCACAGTATATGAACCAACCAGTAGTATATCTCTCATAAATTTCATTCCTGAATTGCCAGAGCTTTTGATAACCTTGAACAGATCGTTTTACGATTCATTTTACCATAGGCGTAGGTGCATACGTTTTAAAATGACTTGAGCGTGTTAAGTGTTTTCTCTCAAAAATTGTAGAACAGTACATTGATAAGTTAATAAAACAAACGTCTTATACAAAATATTTATTGGTTTTTCCATATTACAATTTTCATTTTGTTATGATTTTTAAAATTTTTATTGACAAATAATGTGTAATATAGTCGTACCCTGAAGAAAAGTTTCATTACATGTTTTATTGGAAATCAACACAAGGATGTACAAACTCTGTTGTTGTACCAATATTTATAAGTGATTCAACAATATTATCTTCCGTAGCAGCTTTCTCAAAATTCATTTTTTGCAATAATGTTTCTAATAATGAGATGTATTGTACAAAATTTTCATGCGGTATATTCAAGTTTCCAAAAGTATACTTATTCGTATTTTCATAAGCTCTAAGGTAACAGTATAAAGACGAATCGTCTAAATTCTGATACGCTTGTGATACGTCTCACATACGCTGCATGTATGAATTTCCGAACATTTTTTAATTAAATAACCACAAAATTGGAATTGGAATAGCCTTTTTCAAAAGAAGTTTTCTTTGATGATGTTGCATAATCATGTCTGGTTCAAAATGAGCACCACATAAACGATGACTACTATTGTATAGAGTTTCTATTTTTGGCATCAAGTCAGGCCTATCGCATGCTTCGAGCCAAACTTTAGCTCTGAAACAAAAACAACAAATTAAATCAATGCATGGAACTAAGGCTCATAAATGTAATATGAAGATCAAATGATAAAGTATTATACATTTCGTTTGAAAATACAAACAGTTTCTCACCTTTCTGAATCCTTTGGAAAACGGAGAGATTTTTCATCACAATTATAATATTTATTGTTACATCCACGAACTACACACACTCTACCCGATTTCTTCTTTTTAATGGTATTGCAAAAAAATTGCTAATAAACTATAAAAATAATACCTAAAAGCCGTAAAAATATAGGCTGTAATAAATAATTTCATTCGCAAATTCACCACTTGCACTTTGGTTGGATCGCATCACAGCACTGGCCGCCGGATGATATAGTCATCCGAACGACGTTGTAGGTCACAGAGAGCTCGGCAGTGTGACGTCACAAGATAACATACTGGTTCGTTCATATACTGTGGTATAGGAACGAACTAGTATGTTATCTCGTGACGTCACACTCCCGAGTTCTCTGTGACCTACAACGTCGTTGGGATGAGTATCTCATCCAGCGGCCAGTGCTGTGCTGCGATCCAACCAAAGTGTAAATGGTGAATTTCCAAATAACATTATTTATTATACAGGGCTTATTATTTTTACGGCTTTTCGGACAAACAAACATTATTATTTTTATAGTTTATAAGAATTTTTTTGCAATGGATACCGTTAAAAAGAAGAAAACGGGTAGTGTGTGTGTAAACCAATAAATATTTTGTATGAGACCATTGTTTTATTCACTCATCAGTGTACTGTGCTACAATATTTGAGAAAAAACATTTAACACGTTTAAGTCATTTTAAAATTTATGCTACCTACGCCTATGGAAAAGTAAAATGAATCGTAAAGCGATCCCTTCAAGGTCATCAAAAGCTATGGCAATTTATGAATGGAATTGAAATAATAGTGATACTACTGGTTCGTTCCTGTACTGTGGTTGAACAACAAACAAATCAATCAATTGAATGAATATTCGAAATGGTTTCCATTGTTCTATGAACAATAGTCCACACGAACGTTGACAATATGCTTAAGTCATATCATGAGTAGTTATTCCTTGTTGTCTACCGTCAATTGAGGCTAAACACAATTCAAGGTTGCCCCACAGATAAAATCGAGTGGCGGTGCGTCTGGTATTCTATGTGACCACTCAACGGAACTTCTTCCCTACAAGTATTTGAATAGTTCATTATACAACCAGACTTTAGCTGTTAGTGCATAATGAATAGATACTCTAAGTGCAACAAATTTTCATCCAGAGCCAAATTGCCATGTCCTATTGGTTTCCTAGTTCATGAACATTTGAGGAAACGATAAAGTTCTCCAGGATATGACAGTAGGTACTATTCACCATTTCAATGACCAAGGAAAATAACCTTATAGTAATCCTGCTCAAACATTTCACTTCTCAAGATGTTAAGAGTGGTTTTTTCTATATAGATTTGGATTTGAATGGCTTAAATAACGACCAATTTATTCACCCCCATCACCATTTGAAGAAGTAGTCCACTAGTACTTTTTAGAAGTTTGGGTTTATTATGAATCATTCCAGTTATAATTTCACAAAAATGAGTTTATCGGCTAAATCGTCACCTCAAAACCTTCCCTACTGACTTATCTGGTAGTTTTGCAGAGACTTGACGTGTTCGTGAAGTATGATCCACCTCAAATTGTCCAAGGACTTGAGTTGCTTCGTAAAGTATTTTTTATCTGCCAAATCATCAGTCTAACTGAACCTAGGAGATACACGTACGTGACTTGCTTGTTTTCTAGGATACCATTGAACACTTTAGCGATCTTCGTTCTAGACTGCTATGTCCGATTTCACCAACCAAGTAAGACAATACCTCAATCGGAGTTTAGAATTGCTAATGAACAAATCAAATCAATTCATACATCTTTATGTATCGAAGAAATTGAACATGAATAAAATCTTGTGTATTGTATTTTTTTGCCATCAAGTCTTTAAAAAGTTTTAGTAGTTGTTTCGATGTTATAAAGATAATTTTCACGAAATTCCCAATAAAAATTCCACTTCACCCATATTTTTCAGTCAAATGACATACTGTTATTAAATAATAAAATTTATTGAGTCATTATTTTCAAACCTGCACAATTTTTTTCCTTATTGTCGAGATTACTTATTTCCTTGGAACTCGAAAAATTAAAACATCTAAAGTTGTGTTCCTCATAGAAAGTTTTTAATAAAAGAAATTCAAAGTTTAAACCTCATTTAAGTCATCTGATGAAAAGTCCGCTTTGTAAACATACGTGATTTATTCTTCTACGTCTTTTGTACTACTACTTTTCTACAAGTTTTAAAAGTGGACAATAACTCCGACTAACTTTGATGAGTATATTCGAGAACTTTTACAATGGCTTTACACAGTAAAAAATATTTCATCCGTCAGTGGGATTAAATCAGTTTGTCGTCGTTTTCGATTCTATGTTCTCATGGCTTGAAGTACGTTTCCTTTGAGGTTGACTTATTTTAATGCATTTTTTTGGTCGATGAAATTTTAAATCCAAATTATCCCATTAGTTTGGTGTCTTAGAATGGGAAAATCTTCAGTAGCTGTGAGTGTGCTGGACACAAATGATTCTCACACCCGGTTTATTATAGTGTAGTATGAAAAGAGGAAGACTTTCGCAATAAATTATTTATAAAACATGACTGGTTACAAAAAAAAATGTTAATTAGTAGCCAAGAGTTTGTAGAATAAGAAGTTTGCGTTAATCTTGGATTTTGAAAAATGAGCTGCAGACTGCCACCTCCACTTTGCTTCACTCTGGTAATCTGAAATTGTAAAATTTTCCTGCTGCTGAAGGCAAGCAAACCCAAACATGTGAAGGTGCGTACATATAGGACGTGGCACGCAGGCTACACTAACTGTGTTTGATCAAGACGCGTTATTATCCGTCTGTCGTTTTTTGGAGGGCTGATCAAAGGAAGCACTTGACGCATTATAGACTGGAGTAGAAAGTGCGTAGCTAGTACGCGAGACATCAGTTGCTGAGATACGAGCAAGAAGATTCTTCTTTAGCATGTAGCAGGCGTGCGAGACTCGCATCATGTCTATATGCTCCTTTGGCAATCATGTTCAGGAACGAGACAGTGATGAACTTTTTCCCAAGGATGCATACCAACGAAAGCTCACCTCAAATTTGCCGTTACCCACGCTTCGGAATTACTACCCTAGCATATATCGAGCCGGGCGACGGTTCCTCACACACCCTCTGTCATCTCCATTCTATCACTCCTATCTCTTATACCATATCAAGTTTTTCTCTACCCCTAATCATTCTCTTCACTACGCCACTCGCCTCCATCTATTCTTACTTCCCCCTCCACATCATCTACATCATGTTCCCAATATATTGCCTCCCCTATTTTCTTCTACAACTTCTTCAGCACTTCTTCATTCTTCCAGCATCTTAACAGATGCCCCACATTATCCTCCACTTCACACCGCTCGCACACTCCAGTCCCTCTTTTCCCAATCTTGTGTAGGTATCCTACTCTCGACCCGAATTTCTAGTCCATCCAATCTCTCGTATTTCTGATCAATTTTTCAAACGCACCTTCCACCAACTCTTCATTTCCTCCTTCATCTATTCCTGTACTTCTCCTCTGGTAGCATCCATCCATAGCCTGTTTCTGGCACTAGCCATTACGTAGGTAGGATCTTGACAGCACCACTGCGGCCAGTCCACCCATTGTCTTGTCACACTGAACCACCTCCTGTAGTATCCTACTCTGCACCCGCTCGACAGACCTAATCCTCGTATTCATCCTCCGGTCTTTCACCCTACACTTCTTTCCTTCTTTCCTCGAAGAGCTGGAGACATTAACCGAAGGTATGATGACGAGCTGACTGGGTATCTGGTTGACAAGATATCAAGAGTAATGGAAAAGCTGACGATGATCTATATAGTTAACACCCAGTCATGAACTTGTAGAAACTGGTGGCACAAATGTTCTGGGTGCTATGAAAAAGCACAGGCAAGAATACAATAGGTTTTCTCCCACTCCAGAATAGGTTTTTTAAAATACTTGTATAGTTATTGAGGTAATTGCGCCGAATATTTTCTAATTAACAAACTTTGCAATGTTTTCGACTCTCTAGTTTTGAGACCCGAATCGACTCCTTGATTTTAAATTTCAGTAACAGCAGATGGAAATTTGTGAGAATGGTACATTATATAACTGGATTATAGATATAAACAATACTTATTATTTTGCTGAAGTAAGCTATCTTAGCACCACCTGCCATATTTATTATCATTATTAGGTGATTTCTCTGAAAACTTGTTATAAAGAAATTATTAAATTACGAGTCTTATAAGGTACAACGATTAAAGTTGAAATTGTTCTTGGGAGAAGCAAACAACAATTTATTTCTTATTCTGTTGAAAGTTCGTTAGATTTATTAATTAAGTTTTAAGAAAAGCTTCCTCAATATCGGTACTTTGAACCTTTTGGACTTATAATACGTAAACTTTGCAATGAAACTTAAGATTAGACCTGGTAGTCCGTCCGTGTTGTATGCGGAGCAGCGAGTAGAATAATTAAGAAAATTGAAAACGATCATGAAAAGTGGTGAACAAAATTTGAGCGAGTAGAAAATTTTCAATACTTAAAAGTAGTGAAAAGTATTAAAATCGAATTAAGAAATTCTCTTGAAAGTGGAAAAAAGCAATTTGGTATTTCACTTGTATCTTTTGAAATAACTGGAACTAAATACGTGTGTTCGTAGAACAGTCAAAAACCGTCAGAGGCATAAACATTAGGAAAAAAGCGTTTCTAGAAACAATTTGGCAAAAAACTTCATTGAAATAAAGCAATTTGTAGTTTTAGATCAGTTGGTAACTATGAATAATTCGCTGACTAAAATAAAATTTTTAGTTAAAAGCATGCGGAAAGTCACAAACCTGACTAGGGATTTAAAACTCGAAGCCTACAATATCCAACGCAAAACTTGAGTGAGGAAAATTCAGAAAGCCGAGGTGGCTATGAAGCTACTCTACCCATTTATCTGTCGTAATAGCCATCTGTCAGTAAAAAAGAAATGTTTGCTTCATAGACAGGTTATACAACCAAATGTTTAAATTACCTTCATAATACTTCATCGCTTCACAAGCAAGCAAAAGTTAAATCTTTGAAAATATACATTACAGCTCTGAAAGTACGGTACTACGAGTACCGTTTCCCAAACTCCTGAACAGAATAAAAAAACAACGCGCAGTACGTTCCGCAAGGGTTACAGTCTCCTGTATGCTAACCTCTCAATGCAGCTCCAATCGTTATATTAACCCTTTTGTATATACTTGTACATTAAATAGATTATTTATTATAAATTAGACCATGGTTTAAATGAAGGTAATTGAGAAAGCGCGTGGAGTTGTACAAAATACTGAATGAGGTATTAAGGGGTGTAGACTATTTTAACATCAACAACAAACTTAATGTTGAATAGCTGATATGTTATAAATATGTGACCCTGTTTTTCAATAGCTTTCCAGGGGTAAAATAACAAAAACTTTGTGAGAATATTAGGTTTCAGGTTCGACCGGTTCTATTATAAATCAAAAGTCGCCAAGACAAGCCGATAATGCTACACTGCAACGAGCAGTATTTGAGGGAAGCTTGAGAAAACGAAGTTTGAACACTGGCAAAGCGACAATGTCACACTTGTTCATCCAAAAATACAGTAGTGTTGAACAAATTGATAATTATGGATAAAGATTTATATGTATCAGCAGAACACAAATGTAACGAATATCAACAATACGATTTACGTGACCCGTAACCAACAGCAGAGCGAAATCATACTACATGACGTCAGTCGGTTTAGCGCACTGTGGAGGACGTTTGAAATTATGTTGAATCGCGCGGAATTTGGTACTATGTTTACCACGTTATCATTGATTCCGATTCTTTTTTGTTATTAGTGTTTCCTAGCGCAAATTAATGATTTTTGTGGTCGAGAAGAAAGGAGAATCCTCCATTATTTGAATTGAAATAATTCAAATAGGAGTGTTTTAATTCCGTTTTTAAAGGTCTATTTCTGCATAATATTAACCAAATAGTAATTAGCGAATAATAGGAAAACTTTTCACAACTCCCACTAATTACTTCCTTTGGCCAACTTTGGAGGACTTCCATATATTTCAGAAGTAAAATTGGGCTGCTTAATTTCCCTTCCAAATCTATTAATTACCCTTCCTATCCTTACATCAATATTCTAGAATGAATATGTAACGATTTTAATCCCGCTAATGGTTGTTTGACCCGGCAATATTTGAATAATATCACTTTATGTTTTATTGATGTTCCAAGTATGAAATAACACTGACTGGTAGGTATTATTTTATTTTTTGTAGAAACTACAAAGGGAGTTTGATGAAATCGTCTAGATGTTCCAATTTGAAAGGAGTATAGATTGCATTTTAATTTGTGAAATTTATATTCGTGAATAAATGAAATTTGCAGATGTCTCATTACCTCCAAGTTTAATGAAAATAGTTTGATTATTTAAGACGAACTGAATCCTCAGAAAGTACCAGCCTGGAAGAAAGCAGGATCAGTGCTGCTGAGAAGAGGAGATAAATCACTGGAAAACAAAAACTTGTACCGTCCAAATTGACTGTTAGACATTGAAGGCAAACTATTCGAACACCTGCCTGATACTCTGGAAAGAGCTGGAACGAACTAGCAATTCATCAGAGAGACAGTTCAGCCTCAGAGTAGGAAGGCAAACCGTGGATGCCAAGTGGCAGCCTTTTCCTTGAAATATAGCATGTTACATGTCAGGAATGCCGTCAATAGTGCAGCTTGTCAAATAATCTTGGATGCATTGAGACATGGAGACGTCCAAAAAAGCCTTATCAGTTTAATCTCGATGTTGTAGTCGCAGGAAATGAGTATACTTCAATGTATAAAGCAAACACTTCGTCAAAAAGGATTGATGGATGGCTGCTAATCAAGAAACTAAGACTTGTCTCGAAATAGCCAGAAGCAGTATTATTGACCACAAAAGTAAATATCACACCAATACAATTCTAGTAGATGGGAATATGTGTACCCAACTAGCAAAATGGAATTCTAAAAGGACTGAATATAACAGTCGAATAGCGTTGCTTTAAGAACTGTTTGCTTTTATTAGGCCTTTTGTTGCGATAATTTTGTTTTTTAAAGAAAGTTGTTGTATTAAATGATTCTATAGTGACTTTTACAATATATGCTTTAAAGCATTATACGATCATTTCTTTCAATATGATATAATACCTTATAAGCAAGTTCATAAAATATCAAAATATCATTTTATAAGACTTTTATACCTATTGTATAAGAGATCTATAATATATAACTAACAGCTACAACATTACAAAAAAGTTACTTAAGCTTGTCTTATTGAAGCTGTATAATGTTGTATGATAGATATTTTATAGCATTCAATTGCATTATAAAACACTTTTATACGTGAACTTTGAATACTATAAGCCTATCTTTTTTATAAATGTCTTATATGATAAAACTGTGTATGACAGAATAAATTCGTTCCAAAATCTTCGTTTTACAACTGAAGTGACTTTTGCAATGAAATATCTTATTTTGTTGGGTGACAGATACAGTTAAAGTATATGAATTGAGTGAGAGAGAGTTCTTTGTTACCTTCCTCGATAGTCTCGACTATTTTAAACATTATTTTCACAAATTGATATGATCGACAAGACAATAACAATATCAAAATACACCACTTTGAGGTTAAGAAGCAAATTATTCTATAAAGGTTGTATAGTGCCGCTAGTCGCACACAACCACGTTGAACAACCGAATCATAATCGAATGTTACCATGATGCAGATTCTGTTCAGCCTTCTTAAACACTCTGAAGCATGGTTGTCACGTTAACCTAAAAGTTTCATAGGTGGAAGAGAATTTTAACCTATTTATTTTATGTGAACCGCCAATCTAGCCACAGCTATGATCAGTCAGTTTCACTTTAATGAAAAAGAGATATTACATTCCTCACATGGCGAATTTGCATTCAAAATGCAAATGTGTGCTTTTTTTACTTATAATCACACGAGAGCTTTCTTTTTGTCGAAGTAAACTTGACATCAATGAGAATTTTGTTGCCTGGCAATTTAACGAAAAAAACTGCCTCGGACTATATCAAAAAACGTGCTTTATAACGTCTCCATACGTGGTCGTAGGGAAAATTCTTATTACCATATTATGAGATTTGGCAACCTCTACTTTCCGCGAATCTCAATATGATTATTACTTGTCAGGTAAGTTGTATAGTACCTAAATAATCGTCGTTATAAAACAGTTATCGTATATCGTTCCATTTCACAATCCAATATTGTTTAAGGCATTTCTTTGGGATAAAATTGTTGTATATTATAAATCGCCATGTTTGAATAAGCAATTCCTGTACCGCTATCGCCGCCATTATGATCAATTGAGTTGGAAACATGAAACTATATTGAAAAACGTGACTTTATCATTATTTAGAGGATTATATTGTGAAAGAATATCCATATGAAATGATAAGCTATTGAAATCATGAAATTAAATGTATTTCAGGATTTTCTATTTTATAATTTTTTTTAAGTATCTACTTGAGACTTAACCAGAATTGAAGCGCTTCATTTTATTGCCCAATATATACCTATAATTATTGATCAGTAAAATTTGCGGCGCATTAAAATTTGTGCTATTAAACCATCCAAATGAGATTATTTTATAAGTCTCCATTTCTACAAATGAAATGTAGGATGCACGGTCAAATTGAAATATAATTTGGTTCTGATATTCTTCACTAAAAAATGAAATGCTCTTATAAACTGCTAGATGACAAAATGTTTCCATTGTGCTCGAAATAACAGCATTATGAAAAAATATATTGCATTATTCAACCATTTTGTAAGACCTTCATAGGGCCGCTTCAATCCCATTTTATAGATGTGACTACATGACACACTATTAAAATCATTTTATAGTAGCTGTATAAATAATTATAAAACAGTCGATTTAGAGTTGTATAAATGTGTATTAAACAGTCATATAAGAGTTTAATAAACTTTCAATAGAACTGTTATACAACCAAACAGTTGTATAAAATGGGCCCTTTTTAGTTGTATAAGGATCATTTAATGGTTTTGTAGACCCTTATAAGAATTTTAGTATCCTATAATCTTGTAGGACAACTTGTTATACAACCCTTATACAATTTAAATTGCTACTTGGGTAGACACGAAACTCACATTCGCAAAACACGTTAACCAAATGGTAAACAAAGTAGGGAAAAATGTATCAGCTCTGGCAAACCTGATTTCAAATATTAGGCCCTCGGGCTTTTAAAACTATAATACTGTCAAGCGTAGCGCATATGTACAATAAGAGACTCATTCATAAATTAAAATGATTCTATCGAACGTTGAACATAAGGATTTCCAGTTCATATAAAAATGTATCAACAATGGGAGTGAAAGGCATTTCTGGAATTTTTCCGATCGAAATGCTGATCAAGGAAATAATATACGAAATGTATACAGGATTAGTTAAGGAAGAAGCCAAAGCCAACCTGATGGATGCATCGTAGGCTGAGTGGAGCTTTGGAGCGTCAAGCAGATGGACTTATCCCTTAATACCATACTTCGGTATGACAGATGGCACGGGAGGGTAGACTGCTTCACTAAAGCCCTCTAAGCATTTAAGAAGTATCCGTTTGGACGCTGGAGAGGGCAAACAAGTGACTGCAATTATGTGTATTATAATTCCAAATGATTCAAGGGAATCTAGCTTTTGCTTCCTATCACAAATATGCAGTAACACCCAATACAGAATTAGAAGTACTGCATCAAGTAGCTGAGTACAGAGAGCCATATTCTGCAGGCTGGACTCACCCATGCCAAATCGGCAGCACATATGTAGGAGGCTTGACAATGAGGGCCCTCCTGTGAGAACACTAGTAACAAAAGGAGGGCCTACCTGTGAGAGATTAAGTTACTATGTAAGAACAGGGAAGGAGAAATTCAGGCGTGCACATAAACCAAAGTAAGAGACTATATGAATGGCCTGGCTTATATGTCGTATTATAGCAACAGAGTTACAGTTGCACTGATCCTGGTACTCTGCACCACTGACCTATTTTGACCACGCCAACAAAGAAAGGAGCCAAGACCAGCAGTGGGATTACGAATGATCAACTCGAATCGAGTACGCCATTTTAAAACGATAATTGCATTTACGATACTATTACACGTATCGAGTGGACTGTTCGCATCGAGTTTTCGTGATCGCACTGACTACTAAGTTCCGCATATTCTCCAGACTGGACGGCTTCTCTACCACCACAAATGAGCGAAGTAATCGCAAAGGCTACCAAAAAGACTGAACTGAAATGGAATAACGATATCACGTGGATATAATGTTCACATCTATGTTATACAATTAATATTACTAAGAAGTTTTGTCAGAAAAGTAACCAACTGATTTTAAGAAGAATAATTTTCGTGGCGGCATCTGTACCAAAATTTTACTCCTAAGATGAATTTGGTCCCATTACTATGTTCTGGTCTGAATTATCTGCTGTAGACCTACATCTCGATAGCTTTTTGTAATAAAGAAGAATAATTATTCTCCACTTTCCAGTTCAAGCTGGTAATAGGAGCGCGGTTTTTATCGTAGCGATATTCAGTACAGGAAGCAGCAAGAAAAGTGACACCTAATTATAAAAAATCAGTAACTAAATATGTGCTAGTGGAGTATAAAAGCAGCTTAATCGAAGTTTAAAGCGAACACGGGTTCGGATATTAACACGAAAGATCGCGTGTGCTCCGTTGATATACCTAACATATATTTCAAATTTTTGTATATGTGGTGATGTAAATTTCGTCATAACTGGTACAGGATTGTTATTAAAATAATAATGTTATTTCTGTATGGTATATCAATTATTATTTTTGTTATTTTCGGGATCCCAAATCACATAATTATAATTTCAGTGTGTTTAAGAAAATATCAGTAATAATTTGGTAAAACGTTGGAAAAATATGTTCTTATAGAATCTGTACTGCAACATCAAGCGTTAAAAAATTTAGAAGAAACATAAGAAGCCACTCAACACAGACGACATTTTCTGAGATATAGAAGTCTATTTAATACCTAAAGTGAATATTTGTTAATAAATCACTTTTGATCAACAAATTATTTCAAATGCTGGATAATTTTTCAGTTGCCCTGTCAACAACGTCAGCGCTCTCTAAAGACATTAAGTGTGGATTTATGCAGCAACATTTAACAATTATCGATTAGCATTTAACAATTAAAATGTATCGATTATAACTACTTATTTCACTATGGCTCCATTTATGCAGACAATTAACAATTATCATTCATTATTTAACAATTACGAAGTTGGCCGATTTTTAACTTTCTCATATTCTTTTTTATAGAAAAGCGGTTGACTTAGGGTTATGTTGTGTGTTTGTTCATTTTCAAGATGTACTAAAAATGAATGATGCCACTCTTATCGATCTTAGTCGACAATTTCCCTTTGTTCAATAAGATACTTGCCGTCAGCATCATCAATAAAAGAAAAAAAGGTTCAGCTTCTTCAATTCTACTATACATTTTCAAAATTGTTCCAATGCACAAATAAACATGGGGTTATTTTAAATAACCAAAATCTCGGGCTTGTGCTCATGCTTACTATTTTCTTCCATTTTAAAATTGTGTCTGCATAAACAATGGCAGTTTTGAATTTTTGACACTTATTATATTATTCATATATTTGAAGGAAAACTGTCAAGAAATGAGAGCAGCTGCGCAGTGCCAACATAAATCGGTTTCTTCTGATTTGCTGGAACTACATTCATCGCTGACATAATAATAATAATATGTCTTAATTCTACGGAATCGTTCCACCGAAAAATCAGATTATTATTGAGTAGGTATTATTATTAAGTAGGTATAGTTTGTTCAGCCATCCTTTGCAGTTACGTCATAAGGGGTGACGTATTCTGCTGTTTCACGTATGTCTTATATTACCTGAATGTTATTTTACACTTAACCTCAAAATTATAATAAATGACATATGTTGAGAATTGTTTTCAAAATATGACAACTGAACTGTCAAAAGTAACAGATAATAGTTATGTCGACCTAAGATAAGAAATACGTTAATGACGTCATAATTCCGTCTCATCCATTTCATGGATGAGAGAGCAAGCTGGACAATGTATGACGTAGCGGCAAAGGTTGGCTGAACAAACTCTAATAATAGCGAATTTGGTTCACGTTTGAATTTAACAAGGTGAATCGTTTCACCAACGAATCAATTCAGGCATTTTTAAGAACTGTTACCCTGAAGTGATATAACTAAGAAATATATATCCGGATAATGAATAGACTGTTGACAGAACAGTTACTTCCAGAAACTAGCCTTGTTTGCTTCGAAAACATTCTCAACGTGAGTTTATTATTTGTGTTTGCTTATTGACTTTCCGTTTTTTGATTGAGCTCTAGTAGGCATACATATTTGTTTTCATACAAAAAAAAGGATTTATTTGTTTTGATAAATTGGGCAAGAGATATTATTTTACGTCTAATCCAAAAAATATATTTCAAATTCTTCTCCTCTAATAAATTTCCGATTAAACATAGACGTCAAAGATAATAGTTTAATACTATTATTGGGCTTTACGAAGTTTTTGAAAACTCCTTACAAAAAAATAGGACCGTTCATTGAGAAGCAGCAACTACTTCTCCGGCTATGTGCCCCGACAGACTTTGAAAACTGAGCTAAGTGGGGTTGGGATATCTGCACGGAATAACCAACGCATTCTGGTTTGTAATTAGAAGGGACAAAATCACTTGTAGACCGGTTTCGAGGTATTTGCGACTCATCAGTACAAGGTAGATATCAATCATCCAGAAGCTCTGAGAGCATAATCCTGAACTGGAGATAATGCTGAAATCATATAAATACATCAACCCCACTAAAGAAAATGATATGAATGCGATAGCAGTGACATCTCCACATCTAACTACAAACCAACATTCTATATTGACTTAATCACAGTTTTTTGTGGAAATTATAATATTTCAGTTAAGCGTGCTGTCAATAGACGTCAAAGATAATCCAGAGCTTCTGGACGGATGATACCTACCTCCTACTGATGAGGTTTGTTATATCGTGTTATGTTAGGTTAGGTTATCTCTTAACTAAGGAATGTAATTCAAAATCTGTCGGGGCCCGAGAAGCAGTTTATTGACGTTACTTGGAATAGACGATCCAGCATATAAATAAGGCACGTTAAGGACCATAGTTGAGTCAGTTATTGAAATAATAACTAGTAGGAGCAGAGTATACGAAATTAGTTGGATATTCATGAGTGCAGTATATTAGAATGAACTTATAGTCTAAGATCCGGTATAAGCTATAGGTTACCCAAGCTAAACTGCGTGCCGATAATATAAAATAATTAAATTCACACAATCTACACCTCTTATAGGTTGTTTATAAAAATCGTACAGCAGTTGAGAGAGTATACCAAACATAATTGAAAAAGTAGACGTTGCCCACTTCTCTCTCTGCGCAAATTGTCAGGTATAGTATAAACAGGTGAGTAAGTGCTATCAATATAGGTACTCTCATCACTTATTTACTCGTATATTATATGAAATGAATAGTACAGTTGGCAGAAGCAAACGTGAGCCCTGGTGGGTGTGTTCATGTCGCTGTAGTTGTATTTTTGTAGTAACAATTCGATATTTTGAATCGATAACCAAATATCGAGACCATAAATGTCAACTGTTAAGAGATATGTAAACAAAGTCAAACTTGCTAAAAATGTAACTCTAAATATTAATAAAAAAATTTATATTGGACCAATACTAAAACTACCGTTTGCCCTAAATGTCTATATTTTTAAATTACTGTATTATTGTCATGAAAAACACGGGTCAAGTTTCTATGGAAAGCAACAAAATATGAACTGGTTATAGTCCAGTGTTGCCGATGCAAAAATGAAAATTACCCTAACTTACTATTCAAATTATCAGAATTTGTCAAAATTACCAAAAGGACACATTGGTTATCTAAATAAAGTCTTCGATCCCAGTCAATATGGAAAATCCCCGAAAACAATAGCCATTTTATATATCCCTTCTACAAAATATTCGAAAAACTATTGGATCTAGATTAGTGAAATTGTCTAAAAATCGGATAATCATCCTCGCATTGACAACACTGATACAGAATGAATAAAATGATGTATGTTGATGAAATCACTCGGTCATATTATTTCGATTATATTTAACAATTACTAATGGACAATCGTAAACATTGACTCTTGATTGGCTGCTTGCGATGACCTTATTTTAGTTCGCATATTTTCCGGGGCTCATGTTTGGTTCTGACAACTGTATATTACGCTACAAGTTGGAGACTCCTGCACCGTGCACGCAGTTCAGGGCTCTCAAACTTTCCGCCCGTGTGGTGTATACTATTCTTCTTTTTTTCACGGCCGGTACGTACTTGCTACTTCTGTTGGTAAGCAGCAAGTACGTACTTCCGGCCGTGAATGAAGAACATATTATTTTACTTTTTATCTCAGGTTGCCTTATTGAATAGTTAATCGAATCCATGGATGTCTAGATTTAGGATATTGAGACGGATTTTGGAAATAGGCTCGTCGACATAATCGGACACACTCTCACATATTTTTCTGTTTCGTTTGTGAAGTAAATTATGTAGCTTGAAATAAGTAAGAATGATATGCTACCTGGTATCGTAATGTTTGAACGTTTTCACTTGAGAGAATCTAGGAGTCATCTGAGTTTCTCAATATACGGAATCTTTGATATTTCCTTGAGCACAAGAGATAGGTTGCATTCGTTTACCTAATTTCCAATAGATAAATCAAACTGAAAGGCATTGTTCGAATCGAGAGTATAGATGTTCAGTCAAACGTATACGTATACATTTGACTGTAACACTACGGAAATTCTCAAACAAACTTTCAAAATCGATCAGTAACTTCTTCATGGCAAGTTACCATAACTTATATATGTTCTATCGTTTTATCAGTAAACGATTCCTAAGTGAATTATTCTATTATGGAGTTTGTTTGGATCTAGTTTGGTACAGGGAAGTTGGAGCTATTTTGAAAACTTCAAGGATGTATCATATCGGTAACACGTATTCACATGATGTTGCATCTTGCCATTCTATTATATAAACTTCATTTCGGTAACTGATTTTGAAATATTGCTCACGGAAAGCTACTTTGAGGATTCGCGTATATTTCAAACAAACGAACATTACATTGGATAACAACTAAGTTTATGTGAAATCGACATATGAGGCATTTTATTTGTTGGGGAAAATAGCTTGAAATAGTTATTCACTTGTGCGGAAAGCCACTATAGCAGACAGACGCGTAGAGAAGTATAGTTCACAATCAGTCACGAGGATTGATAACATTTGCTCTAGTAAAGTGGAAAGTTGTTACGGTGTACCGCAAAGTAGTGTGTTAGGGCCATTACTATTCATCATATGTGTTAATGATCTATGTCATGTTCTTAAAAAGTGTTTTGTAAATTTATTTGCCGATGATACACTTATATCCGTTGCTAGCAGTGATTATGACCAAATTACAACTGTATTAAATAATGAGCTGCAGCTTTTGTACGATTGGTTATGTGCTTCTAAATTAAAACTAAATGCTGATAAAACCAAATATATGGTTATTGGTTCTAAAAACAATTGTTCTAGATTTATTGCACAAAATCATAAGATCGTGTTAAATGATATTCAGATCGAAAGAGTAAAGACAATGAAATATTTAGGTGTCATTATTGACCCTCAGTTGACTTTTGACATGTATGCGGACTATTTATGTAAAAAGTTAGGCAAAAAAATTGGATTTTTTTGGAGAATTGCAAGAGAGTTATCTGAATGGTCAAAAAGATTAGTATACAATTCTATAATTCTTCCTCATTTCAATTACTGCACATCATTGTTACTTTCATGCTCCAAAGAACAACTAACTCGTTTGCAGATATTGCAAAACAAATGTATGAGAATATTACTCAAATGTGGTAGGCGCGTTCCTATTGAAAATATGTTTAGACCATTGAATTGGTTGTCAGTCCAACAAAATGTTGAAAAAGCTAACCTAGTGTTGATTTACAAGATAATTAATAAAAAATTACCTCATTACCTAACTGATCTACTAGTATCTAGGTTATTATTATTATAATGTAGAATTTACAAGTAAATCATTTCTCATGAAATCACTGTTCTCTGATGGGCTTCGACTTTACAATTCGCTACCAACTGATATTAAAAACAGTAAAAATGTGTACATATTCGATAAAAATGTGAGCTTATTTCTTAGAGATGGGACATTTTAGTTTCAAGTTATTTTCTTTTGTATATTGTATATAAATAGAATTAGTTGTTTGTGATTAGCTTGGAGCTAAATAAAGATTACTTACTTACTCACTTACATACATACGCAAGTTTTTCGAGAAATAAACACCAAAAAAGCTGGTACCTTCCAATATCTGAGTTATTCTCAGTTCTCAAGAACATTTCCAGCATGTAATACTCTTATCAAGGTTTTGGAAATACGTCAGGAAAACCTCTTCCGCACGAATGGTGTCAAAAATGTTTCCACAATTGCTTAGAGCCACGTTATTTTTCAATTATTCAATTTTATTTCATTCTCTGATTACCAATATCAAATTCCTCAAAAATGGGAGTTAACGCTTTTTTCCACAAATACTACCATCACAAGTTTTTATTCAAATACAGTCAACATTCCAGATAATGTGGAGAAATTTTCATCCAAATATGCTCCGGACAACTTTGTATGAAAATTTTCACCAATAACCCTAATCCAACTTCAATAATATTAAACGTTTTCCAGGAGATTCATAAAATGACGATGACAACGGCAAAGCACTACTTTCAGTAAATTGATTTTGCAATTAAGCCTAATCTCCTTTGCTCACTTTATTGCCCCTAATTGCATGTCAAGACCTCACAATGGCCTCTACTTTCCTATTTCCTATGCTGGAGTTATTAACTATGACAAATAATATAATAATTTTGAATTCAGATCATTATAAACCAATTTTTGTCCGAAATAAAAAATATGAGGAAGTATGATTTTATTAGGATATTATGAAACATCTTGATAGAATCATTTATATACATGGAGAAACAAGCTGGAAAGGACACAATATATAAAATGAGTTCAAAGGATGGTATTACAATGAAAAAATATGATCACCAACAAAATATTCATAAATATATAAACTTCAATCAAATATTTTCAAATGGGTCACTATTGGTACAGGGTGGGGCACTATGAACGAACTATTCTCTGGCGTCTTAATGGCGAATATAATTAGAAAAAATAAGACGTAGGATTATGTAGATCACTATTAATGAACAAATTTAAAATTTCTCGGAAACTATCAGAGTTAGATATAGGCAACCCTAATACCAACTGAAAGGTAATAAATTCCCACGTTTAACAGACCCAACAGATACAGGGTGTTCCATTTAAACTAAGCCAGAAATTTATGTATTAAATGGTTAGTGTTATACTGTCCTATTAAAAACACCCTGTATATGATAGCATACCAGTAAATACTGGAAACGGAATGTTAAAAGCTTCTAGTGAGATGGTGTAAAGCAAATGTGGTTATTCGTTTTTATTTTGAAGTTATTGTATTTTTTCGGAGGGTCTACAAATTATGTAAAATCGATTTATCCTGGAAACTGAACTAGATAGGTATAGGGAAATGTTAATGAACTTTATTTAACATTATTTTCAATAGTACAATTCAAAATTGTGATAAAATACAGGGTGTTCCATTTAAAGGAACCTAACTTTGATACGGCACGCTTTTTTGGAGCACCCTGTATATTCCAAAATATTTTTAAATAATAGTCCTAAGTGATCTACATAATTCTACGTCTTATTTTTCATAATTATATTTGCCGTTAAGACGCCAAAGAATAGTTCCTTCATAGTGCCCCACCCTGTATATTTCTCCTATCTTTTTAAAAATTATTATCGTTATTATCATCATTTTCATATTATGCATTCTCCTAGTAATAAAAATCTAGCGTTACTCGCAACGATTTAACAGTGGGATCGTAAATGTCATGAATGGTTTTGAAAAAGACATGGTACGGCGAACTCTTAGGTTTTGTTTAATTTGGTAGTAGCACGTCCTCCAGATATCACAACCTAATTAGTAACTAGTTTTTAAACTTTCTCAGCAAATCTCACAATTCTGGTGTTAGTAATAACACTGTAACGCAATTCATCGATTAATCACGATTCATTAGTGTAAAAAATGAAGCAGCGACAAGTAACACGCGAAACATAACTTTGAATTTGAACCAAACGAAATTAACATTATTCAGTGAACTTCGATTTATAATAACCGTATTTTCATAACAATTGTAAATACAGTGATGTACGCTATTTGTTTGCATTGCGTTTCCCATTGATGTGAATATTTTCCAAAACCGCATAGTTGATTCTTGATACCGCAGGGTTGATTGAAGTTAAATAATACAGAAAGCAAATATCGGCTTAAACACTAGAATTACCCAATGTTCATAGTTGATCCAATACATTTTTTCATTTATGAATGAGAAACCAGCGCTTACAACAAAATGTTGTCATTTTTAATGTATAGCAAGAAGAACTTCATTTAATCAAGTATTGTTACAACTTCCTGTGATATTGTCGTATTTAATAAAGCGCGTTTCCAATAGATATCGCAAAATAATGATTATTCTAAGGCTTTATCAGTTCCGAAAAATATTTTTCAAAGATACTGACCGTTCAACTAAAAAGCAACAACTACTTTCCGGGCTATAGGCACCGACGGAAATTGACTGGTGACAGTTCATTAGAAGATTTTTTTAGATGATGAAGACAATTGATATGATTTGTTGAATATTTCGTTTTGACTTTGTAGTCTTCTGTCCGACATATAGTAGGTACATTGCAAGATAAAGTAGTAAGCGCAAAGCTTTGGCAACCATAAGAAACGTTCGCCGATAGCACTTTTTGATATTTAACCCACATATTACTGAAACTATTTTGTTCCATTTCCTTTATATATTATATTCCTCAAAACTGTCTATTGTGACCTAATAGAGCACAAAAAAATTTTAGAAAAGTATTTTTTGCACTAGATGTCAAAATATGACATGTTCTTTTAAAAGGACAGTAGTAAAATGCGTAACTGGAAGGTAAGACAATTTATTAGTACAAATTTACATTGTATGGAAATTTTTGAAGCATTCTTGTGGATGCAATGGCATGTTGCACTTTTCACACATAAATAGAACCTTTTTCTTGCAATAGCCACAACGGGACTGTGTTGCTTGGTAAATAATTAGATGGTTCATGCCGTCATACCCTGAATGTAATACCATGTTTGGATTTCGTCTTGTCGGACCGCGTTTTGTATCCTTTTTGTATGTCTCTAGAATGTTGCATGCTATTTGCCTCCTAAATTGGAGCTGATCAAGGTTTCCCTCTTCTCGGTCCAACTGTCAGGAGTTCTGAATCGCCATGTCGATACTATGTGCTATTAGCGGAAAGTACCATTTCTTCCCTCTTATGGAGACTCGATACAGACTAATGTTCTGATCACTGCGGTTAGATCACTGCGGTTAGTACGTTTTTCTTCAGGTCTGTCTTGTGATTTCCAATACACATCTTTAGGATGCTGGTAAAGATCTCCAGATATCCAATCAGCAGATACCAGTTTTTTGGGAATAGCTGGTAACGAAGATATTTTTTCTTGTAAACTTATTGTCGCAAGAGGCACATCATCTTCGTCTGAAGGAAGTTCTTCAACATCTTTGTCTTGGTTATCAAAAATAACCTCAACATCGTTTCTGAGCTGACTTCCGGATAAATGATTCATTGTAGTCATTTGCTCATCTCCAGAGTCGCAGTCTGTTACATTATCATTAGCATTATCTGTAGGAAAAAGAATAATGCCATCAGGTGATATCGGACTGTCATTTTGCTCAAGTTCTTCGATCACCTCATGTAATTTCAATGGTATCCTAAGACAGATACTATTACTATTACTACTGTCCTTTTAAAAGAACATCACTAGAACCTCCTTTAAATAATATGCAAATAAGATTCGAATACTATATACCCTACAATAACATATAACTAAACTAAATAACAAGGTAGTATCATCAAAACATCCCAATTTGATTTGTAACAATTAAAAACTTACCTCCAATAGGTGGCGTCCATTTTATATAACCAAAATCGCGAAAATATTGTTTCCCAGTTCGTAAACAAACGGTTAGCGTGGGTAACTGATCTGAAATCTCTTAATAAATGTGTTTATGAAGTAATACCACTGGTGACATCCATTAATGGGAAGTCAAAGATACAAAAATATGGAAATTATGTCGATGCCTTTTAAAGGAACAGTAGTGATATCTGGGTTAAAGAAACTATATTAATTTCAAATGAAAAAAATGATCAACTATTATTGTTTAACGAAAACATATTTTCAAAATAATAATATAATTGGGTAATTATAGTATACACTGTGTTCTTGTATCAAACGGCTGGAATTACAAATCACTTCCACAAGCATAATTCATTCAACTGAGAGAACAAAATACGTCCCCTCCATAAAACACCCACTACTCTAGACTTGATTGGACTCGATACACTCTCCGGAGAGGGGAATACGACAATGTTTCTTTGTTCTTGTATAATTATCTCCTTTTCACTCACAGAATAGCTGTACTGAACAGATTTGCCGAATCTGTATAAGTATTTTAAAAGCATTCTTACCATATCTTGAAAACAAATTGTTGTTTGATTACACTATTTAAAGTTGTGCGCCAATGAAACAAAAGTTGATCAATTTCGCTGTTGAAATTATGATGTTGAATGACGTAAAAAAGGTGAATAGTGTAGGTTCTTGCTAAACTAACCAATAAATTTGGAGGTAACCTTAGCCAGTTCGCAGGGCCTTGTTATCTTATTAATATATAGAAAAGAGTTTACTTTAGCAGATCTAGAAAAATAATAGAAAAAATAATTTTAGAGCGCCACTAATTTTCTTTCCTAAAAGAAAATTAGGAAAAAAATCAAATTTAATGGTCAGCTAACTTTTATCTGTTTTAAAAGAAAGGAACTTGAAGTTTCTGCATAGTAAATAAAACTAACTGAGTAAAAAAAATTAATATAATTACTGTCTTAAAAATTTGAAGTATTTAAAAAAAAGGGTTAGTAGCGAATACAAAAAAATACTTAGCACAATAATACAGTTGTTTGAAGTAGACGATCATGTTGATGATGTAGCTGTCTATGTAGGTACTATGGATTGTCTGTAGGAACGTTATTTGGGAAACTTTTTAGTTCAACAGGAACTGTAACCTAGAGGCTTGTTTGCCACTCAGGAATCTATGATCCAGAAAAATTGCTCGTCAAACCAGAACCTGTGCCTCAGAAACAGTCAGACTCTCCAGAAACTGTTTTATGTGCTATTGTCGACAAATGATGAGAGAAGCCCTGCCGGAACCTTTCTCATCCTAATTTAAAGATCGTACAAAATTTTAAATTTCGCGGTAAAATACTTCTAGAATATTGAGTTTTGGTCTACTAGTTTATTCCACCACAAATCACAAAAGTGAATTAATTTATCAAGTATTTGAATGAAATAATTTTAGGAACTATATATTATATACTATTCCACCAAAAAGCAAAATTCTGAAGTCATTATTGCACATTTTTATTATCTGAAATGTTAACCAACATAGTTAACGTTTAAATCTTGCTATTCATAGTTGAGAGTAGTTATTGTTATAAATAAACTGCTCCAAGAAATTAACGCACCACTAACAAATTTGTAATTATTTTATTTACAAAATTTAATTAAAAATCAAACATTATATTTCTATAGTCCTTATTAAATTGTTAACAAAAGAATCATTTTCTAAAAATGTAACCCTAAAATTTAGCATAGCAAAACTAACACAAAAGAAAAAAGAACCAAAAACGGAAATTTTTATTCTCTGAAGAAAGATTTTTTAGAGTCTTAATATCGGGTATTTCCACCTCTGCTTCTCATCGTGGCCTGGCATCGGCGATCCATGCTTAAAATAAGATTTCGAATACTGTTTTGATCCAGTTCATTCCATATTTCAACAAGAAGTCGCCCCACATCTTCCAAGTTGTTAGGCTGGTTGGGATGAGCTCGTAATTGCCTTCCGAGTATATCCCAAAGATGCTCTATTGGATTAAGGTCGGGACTTCGGGCAGGCCAAATCATAGTTTCAATGCCAACTTCCAATAAATAATCTCTTACTATTCGGGCTGTGTGAGGTCGAGCATTATCTTGCATTAATAAAAAATTTTCACCGATATGAGGGGCAAACGGCACAACATGTTCCTCAAGAATATCCAATATGTAACGTTCAGCATTAAGATTTCCATTATTTAGCACCACCAAGTCCGTACGACCCGTTAACGAAATTCCACCCCATACCATAACCGAGCCTCCGCCGAATAAGGTGGTATTCGCTATATTGCATTGTGCATATCGTTCTGTTGGCCTTCTAAAAACACGAACACGTCAATCGCAAGTATGCAGACAAAATCTGGACTCATCTGTCCAAAGAACTCTTTCCCAGTCAGCTTCCCCCCAGTTGACATGCTCTCTGGCAGAGTTTAACCGGGCTCTACGATGATCTACGGTTAGTGCTGGCCCTCGAGCGGCAATGCGAGGTCTCAAATTATCTTGTCGAAGACGTTGTCGGACGGTTTCCAAGCTTACTCGAATCCCATGTGCGTTTTGAAGCTGAGATTGTAACATTCTTGTTGTTACGAGTCGTTGTCTTAAAGCGGAAAGCCTTAAAAAACGATCTTGGCCGGGGGTCGTGATACGATGTCTGCCTTGTCCAGCTCTTCTAATGTGCTCACCAGTCTTCCTGTATCGTTCAACCATACGCGATATTGTTGTATGGGACACATTAA